>VWZE01012107.1:20317-35300 GCA_013396675.1 Eubucco bourcierii | reverse complement strand
CCCAGGAGGGGCTCCCAACCACCCTTCCACTTTCTCCCCACCCATATACCTTACCCCAAAGTTTGCCTTACACGCAAGGTGAATTAGGAGGATCGGCCAGGGGAGTTAGAAGAAAAGTGGTTATTGAGATTAATCAGCAGAGATGAGAAGCCAGAAGCTAGACTGCCCTGAGATGCTATGCCCGAGAGGCTGACTTATCTATGTTTTGAGTACTTTTTCTTAAACATCTCAGCAAGGCTATGAATGAAGTAGACATCACCATTGTTTCCTTTTCACAGCCTATAATTTCCTCTATTAAAATATTCCAATTAGCCCCAAACCAGCACACCGTGAGTTTATGAAGAGATAGCAGAATTATGGGATTGAATAACAATCTTCCAGTCCCCAGAGGACTCTTTTTAACCTTATAGTTCCCAACATGGGACAAATGTAGAAACAGGAATGTGTAGATTCATAGCAGTGGGAATTTTCTGTAGAACCTAAAACTAGTTTATGGATAACTTCCATACAGTTTAAGACTCAATGTGCATAATCATTTCTGTCTTACCTAACCTTGCAGTTTTCTTTATCTGACTTACACAGTTGTATTATAGGTTTGGAACAAATAGATTTTTTATAGATCTGGCATTATGTGCATTACCTGAAAACAAAGATTTACACTGGGATGTCAATAAAGGCAAAAACATGCCAACTCACAACATAGCCAGAGACACCTGAGTGGCTACTAAACAATCAGCAAGTATTTGTACTGACGCTCAGAAAGTACCTTACTTGCATTAATGAAATTCACATCTAGTAAATTTCATTATTAATGTCCAGCTTTGCTATGCAAATCCTTATCATCTCTGACATGGTGACTTCACTTAATGCAAGAGCATAGTTTTTGTTAAAGGCTTCTCCTGATCATTCAATTTCATGCACCTTTTAGACTGCAGACAATCCAGTGAAGCTGTGCAATTTTGAAAACAGGGTGGGGTGTAATAGCCCTCTCCTTAATAAATGCAGATAGTTAAGATCACATTTCTTAATGAAAACCGGTAGCTGAAACATCTCAGATAAAGAGATGTGCCAGTCCTTGGAACAGAGGTGTCCATGATGATCTGTCCATGGGTATTGTGTGATGTTTCTGCCAAAGAAACGGGAGAAAGAAAGGCAGCAGGAAATTCCAAGGAATGATGAAAGTAGCAGAGATGCTGAAAGAAAAATGATGAGAGACAAAGACAGAGGCAGACAAAGCATTTAGAGAGCAAGTATTGGCTAAAATGAACCTTTTGGCTCCTGCTTTTGACTCTTGCCGTGCTTTAGAGAAACTAGCCCATAAAATTTTTAGTAGTGGGATGGGTTTACTTAAAAGATGGATTGTGTTACCTTGTGTTGGTCTTTCCAAGTGAAAGATCTTGCAGACTGTGATTTTAGCTGATGTACAAAATAGCTTATCTCACCAAAAGTCTCTTGAGAAATCTCATGATTTGCAGTGAAGCTCACCTGGCAGCTTAGAAGTAAAAAAATGCTTTTGCCCTACACTGTAATGGTAAAAAGAAGTGGAAGACAGATAGAGCCTGAGATAGGGCTGCTTAGGCAGGGTCTCACACTTTCTTGTGTCTGTGATCGCCTACTACACCCCTCCATGATTGTGTCCTCCCAAACTCCAGAGCATATTTACCTTAATGCCTTATTCTATTTGATCACAATGGGAGTTATCTCTGGAGTTGCAGATTTACCTGAAATATTAGAAAGCTGTTCCAGGAGGACCAGAATTTGCATAGGAGAGCAACAGAACCACTAATTCTATGTGTGGCAATGGGTTACCTGCAGGCCCGCAGTTTGTAGCTGCGGAGATAAATCGGTAGTATGAAAGGCAATGTGAAATAGCAGACTGATGAAGGAAAGTGAGGACAAAGATTTTTTTGTCTACCCTTTGCTATGCTGTGTAGGACATAGTTCCCCAAATAAAGCATCCAAACACTGAAAGTCAAAATCAGAAAGGTCTAATTTAAGTTCTTGGTGTTCTCAGTCTGCAGTTAGAGAGGGTGCTGTTAAGGTCTTTCTCCCTCAATGCTGCCTTTGACTCAAAAGGAGTTCGAAGTAACCTGGCATGTGTATGCTACAGATGCTCCAGACCACATGGCTGGTGATCTCAATAATTCCAGCAGGCAAGGATGCTCTTGATTTCAAGGCACAGAGCTTCTCTTTCATCTTAATGCAATGCAGAACGCTGTAGAAAAAAACAACAACCAACAAGCCAAACCAAAAAACAAACACAAACAAACAAAACCCCAAACATTTAAAAGACAGGAGGATTCAGAGTAAGGCAGAAGCTGATGTAGCCTTTTCTGTGATTCTGTGAAAACAATTTGTTTTGCTTTATAACTGTAGATGAAATTTGGAAATTCAGGCTTACTTTTCTGTTCACATCTCTGTCAGGCTTACTGGCAATATAGTCTCGGTGTCTTATCTGCAGGCCGATCTATAAAATTCCTTTTCTGTTTCTTCTTAACAGGTTTTACTCCCTAACATTTCTTACACTCTCACTAGGTATAAAACAAGATCTTAGATTATGTTTGCGTGTTTCAGGTCATCAGAAATCACAGAATCACAGAATATATGTGGTTGGAGGAGACGTTCAAGATAATCTAGTCCAACTTTTCACCCACTACTGAAAGGTCAACACTAAACCATGGCCCTAAGCACTAGGGCCACATGCCATTGAAACACCTCCAGGCATGGTGACCCCACCACTACCCTGGGCAGGCCATTCCCATGTTAGATAACCCTCTCAGTGAACAAGTATTTCCTGACATCCATCCTGAACCTTCCCTGGTGCACCTTGCATCCATTTCCTCTGGTTGTGTCACTTGTCATCAAGAAGCGAAGGCTGGACCTCCCTTCAGGTTGTAGAGGGTGATAAGGTCTCCCCTCAGTCTCTTTTTCTCCAGACTGAACAACTCCAGCTCCCTCAGCTGCTGCTCACAGGACTTGTGCTCTTCATGAGCCTCAATGCCCTTCTCAGAAGGACTTAGGAGGGAGTGGTCAAAATAGCTGAAAATTATTATCTGAAGGATGAATATGGAGGCAGATGGTACTCAATGTCAGTTACAAGATAACGAGCCTGAAATACTGTTGAGTCAAATATGCAAAATTAAGGTACTTGCTTTTAGTAATACTTTGTTTTGCTTCAGACTTGAAGTCTAGTTTCCCATTTTAAAATTGAGAAAGTGTGATGTAAGCCAGGTAGTGAGTAAATAAAAAAAAAAATAAACCAACATCTTTTCATTAGTTTTCCTTCTACAGTGTTGAGGAATCAATCTAATATTTGATTGGATATTAAAAGTGCAAGTGGATTGTGTGCTTTATTTCCATTTATTGTCATATAACCTTGTAAACTCATAGTCTTGGACCTAGTGAAGACGTAAATGGCCCAAAGCTTTAAAAACTATTTGATGTTTGTCAACTGACAAAACATTGCGAGAGGTACTCTTTGATTCCTTACCTACAGCTATTGGAGATACTGTTCTGAGGCTTTCTGTGTTGTAGTTTATTGTAATGAGCATGTGTATTATGCTTACTGGAAGATGTAAAATCCAAAGAGTATGTTTAATTTTTAAAAAGAATGCAATCATACACAGCAGCTGCCTCTAAAACAGTCATCCCTCTTCATCAGAACTAAATTCTTCATTCGTAGTTCATAGATGGAAAAAATGGAGTAATGGAAGCCATCTGCTAGATTTTGCCTATTAGGCTGGTGCAAATCTGATGTTCAAAGTCCTACAGCCTACAGCTGGCAGTTTACTCCCATCAATAGAGGATTCTACATTTTAAAGCACAGCTGTTTGAAACATTTCACCTTAAGCATAATCCTGATACAGCATGCCAAGGCTTTCCCTTTGTCTCATTTAAGGGACAGTGTTCTACATCTATTCTCTCTTGTTCTGACACAGTGAGAAACATCAACTATTAGCAATTCTCATCTGGCTTTCTCAATATCATTTGTTATTTTATATGGGCTTCTCACATTTGATTACGTTCTTGCAGTAACTATACTGAGAGCTAGGTTTGGTTTGAGTTTCTGCCAGCTGACAATAAAGTTGGCAGAAATCCTGGTGTCAAAAGTCACCTGAAGGGGACGGGCAACTGTGAAATAAGACAGATAAGAGAGCAGAGCTCAGTGGAAAAGAAATGTGACCAGGACAGCTGCAGAAGCACTGATTCAGCATTTTCTCCCTAGAGTCTGTGAAGGCTGGGTTCTTCTCTACACCTGAAGCTGCCCATGTCCTTCAGGATTTTCAGGGTATTGGAGGCAGAAGGGCAATGAAACTGCAGCTCTTTAGCCCTTGTAATGAATCATCTCAATGTACCAAATCCAATGCAACTCAGTACAATGACATTTATTTGGTAGCTGCAGATTAGCAGAGTATCATCAAGCACTATCAGACACTCCTCTCCGGGAATTACTGTGACTACTTTTAAGGCAAACTCTAAAACCTTCATAATCTGAAGCAGATCCTTTGTGTGTTTAGATAATCAGAAGTCCTAGGAAATGCTTTTTTTACTGACTTCTTACTAAGCTGTTCATGTTTGATTGAGTTTTAAGAAACTATAAGGAGGCATCACCTGTTAGTATTCTCTATGGTGTAGCTGGAGTTCATCTGAAAATCTACCTAGCCCTTTGGCCAGGGCAGCTTGGTTTTGTTTCATAGGTGATTTTAATTTAGATTTATTTTAAATTTTGTGAAGTTCATCTTGGAGCACTGGCTAATGCTTTCCCATGTAATACTGTTGATAAAGTAGTAGCATATTAAACAGTATATTAACCAAGTCCAGGTATTTTAAAGCTGGCCACATAAATCCATACTGAAATATCTAAAACCATCGCTTAGGAACAAATGTTTTATGTTTATGAGTATCTAATGACCACTGTATGTACCTAGCTTCAGGTCCCCTTAAAAGTTACACAGACATACAGAACTATGGTGCTAATCTGTATGATTTAAAAAATAGCAAAAGGTGACTTCATTGACAAGTCCTGAAACAAGGATAAGAGCACAACTTAAAACTGCGTAATTAATTCTGACACTAAGGTGATTAAAAACTCATCAAGTCCTTAAGCTTGAGTTATTACATTACCATCCTAAGCCAAAGATACCTGACTTTAAGCAAGTTCAGAGAAGGTAAGAGACATGGGGCAGACTGACTTTCTTACACATGTTGAATAACTAAGTATCTTATGATTTGTCCTATAGGCTGACCAGGAGTCCTATTTTGTATAATATTATGTGTAGAACTCTGGAATTAAATCATTAACATCTGATTTAATAACTGATACCTTAAACCATCCATTTGTCACTGCTTCAGTCAGCTAAGATGTGTTTCCTCTGAACGTTTACAAGGATTCACTATGTGTGTGCACATTACAAAATCACAGAATCAGAATATATATGGTTGGAAAACATTTGAAGATCATCCAGTTCAACCTCCTACCCAGTACTGGAAGGTCAAAACTAAACCGTATCTCTAAGCACCAGGTCCACATGCTGTTTGAACACCCTCAGGAATGATGACTCCACCACTGCCTTGGGCAGACCATTCCAGTGTTTGATAACCCTTCCAGTGAAGAAATAATTCCTAACATCCAGCCTGAACCTCTCCTGGTGCAGTTTGAAATCATTTCCTCTCGTCCTGTTGCCTGTCATCAAGGACAAGAGGCTGACCCCTTCCTCACTCCAAACTCACTTCAGGGAG
Source organism: Eubucco bourcierii (assembly GCA_013396675.1). NCBI lineage: Eukaryota > Metazoa > Chordata > Aves > Piciformes > Ramphastidae > Eubucco > Eubucco bourcierii. Next base: position 29,561 of record VWZE01012107.1, on the reverse strand, counting down.
TTGTAGAGAGTGATGAGGTCTCCCCTTAGCCTCCTCACAGGCCATCCACTAGGCAGGTCACCTTACTGTAGAAGAAGATCAGATTAGTAAGACAGGACCTGGCTTTCATAAACCCATTCTGGCTGGGCCTAATCACCTGCTTGTCTTATGTGTGCTGGGTGACAGCACTCAGGAGAACCTGCTCCATATCCATTCCTGACACTGAGTTCATACTGACAGGCCTGCAGTTCTCTGGGCCATCATTTTTGTCATTCTTGTAGACGGTCACCACATCTGCTAGTACCCAGTCAACTGGGACCTCCCCAGTTAGCCAGGAGTACTGACAATGGTGAGTGTCTTGGTGATCCCATCTGCCAACTCCTTATGTACCCTTAGGTGGATCTCCTCTGGTCCCACAGACCTGTGCACATCTGAGAGGCACAATAGGTTGTTGACCGTTTTCTCCAGCATTGTGGGAGCTGCTTTCTGCTCCCTATCCCTGTCTTGCAGTTTCAGTGGCTAAACCCTCAAGGATCAACTGCTGTCACTGACAAACACTGTGGTAAAGGAATCATTCAGTCCCTGAGTCTTTTCCTTTCTTTGGTCACCAGGTTCCCTCTCACAGCCAGTAAAGGGTGGACATTCTCCCTACCTCTTCTTTTACTGTTAAGATATTTATAAAAGCAATTTTTGTTATCTTCAATGACACAGACCAGATTGAGCTCTAGTTGAACTTTGACCTTTCTAATTTTCTCCCCACATGCCCTTGCAAGAGTCTTGTACTCTTCCTGAGTTGCCTGCCAGTAGAGTTTCCTTTTCTTCCTGAGTTCTACCCAAACCTCTCTGCTTACCCAGGCTGGTCTTCTGCCCTGCCAGCTCATTTCCCGATGCAGAGGGACAGCTTGTTCCTGTGCCTTGAAGATTTCCCTCTTGAGGAATGTCCAGCCTTTCTGGACTCCTTTGTCCTTCAGGACTACCATCCAGAGGACACCATCAACCAGTCTCCTAAACAAGTCAAGAAGGCTGTAATTCTATTGACTATTGACTTTCCCCCTAAATTGGCTAACAGTTGTAAACTCCGCCATCCTATCACTTTGTCCAAGATGCCTACCAACCTTTAAATTTCCTTCTAGTCCCTCTCTGTTTACAAACAGCAGGTCTAGTAGACAGCTGTGAGTAAAGCAGTAGTAGAGAATAGTAGCGCAGCTGTGTTAGGAACTCCCCTTCCACACACTCCAAGAACCTCCAGGACTGTTTTTTTTAATGCTGCATTGTATTTCCAGCAGATACCTGGTATGTCAAAGTCCTCCACAAGAGCAAGGGTTAGCAATTTCTAACACCTTCCACAGACACTTACAAAAAATTTCATCGACTTCTTCATCCTGCTTGGGTGGTCTATAGCAGAGCCTCATCTTGACATGTGACTTGTTAGCTTTTCCAGTTCTTACCCACAAGCATTCCATTCTGTCATCACTGTCATCATGCTGCTTGAGACAGTTGAGATCTTCCCATACAGACCCACCCCACCACTTCTTCTGTGCCTGTGCCTTCTGAAGAGCCTACAGCCATCTAACACAGCACTCCAGCAATGGGATTCATCCCACCGTGTTTCCATCAGGGCAATATTATTGTACTTTTCCTGCTGGATGGTAGCTTTGAGCTCTTCTTGCTTGTTTCCCATGCTCTTGTTAAGGAGGGACTTGAATCTGTCTTAGGAGTGAATTGTAATGAGGCCAATATAAAATTATTCAAATATTTTATTAAGTAAAGAAAATGTCCCCAAATTTATTTGCAGTTAGCACACACAGATTCTGTTATGTGGTTGGTAAAACTATTTTTGCAGAATGTATGTATACATTCTGTATACAGTCAGATTATATTGAAATGGATTTAGGACAGGTTTTAGAAAATTTAAACTGCTGCCTAAATGTTAAACGTAAACTTTCACAAATTTCAGGAAAGAGAGTTAGATTACTCACTGGTTAGAGTCTCAATATTTATAATCCAAAAGTATATGCAGAAGCATAAACGAATGAAAATATAGTCCTTGCCACGTGGTGGCGGGGGCGGGGAGCGGGGAGTGTTTGCTGCTAATGTAGCTCAAATCGAGCACGTTGTCTGAAGAGACCCACGGACGCGAGGCAAATCCGTGGCTCTCAGGAGTGGTCAGTCACCTGGGCAAAGCCGGATCCAAGTTTAGGGGCTGGAGCAGTCCGATCGGGTGCTGTGTAGAGCAAAGAAGACGGCCCTCGGGCTGGGGCGGTGGCCGGCAGGTCCCGGTGTCGCAGCTCGTTGCTAGGTCCTGACTAGGTTGTTGCCTAAACTCTGCCAGAGTCAAACGGACTGGGGCTCGGCTGAGCTCAGCGCGGAAGACGGGCGGGGTCAGGTCGGCCGTTCGTCGGGGAGGCAAGTCCCCAGCTACGCGCTATGCAAAGCAATGCAATCAGGTAGCAGACAAAACAAAGGCGGCAGCAGCAAACAAACAAGTTGGCTGGGTTTTTTAAGTGCTTTGACGAGTGCCTTTGACCAATAGCAACAGATAAAAAAACCCCTGGAACCAGTCCTGAGTTATTTCACCAAAAAAGGGAGATGTACATGCCTAGCATCCATGACCTGTGTTTACCAAAGACAAAGCAGGGTGCAAAACAAGGCCAAATATGTTGTCTCTGTGGCAGGCTGAGAGGCACCAAGGCTTTTGTCTGCTTTCCTGAATCTTCCACCCAGGAAGAAGGGGGGAAGGGGCAAAGTGAGTATTCAGGTAGGTGTTTAGGGCATGTCTTGAATATGTATTTTAGGTATAATTTGGACCTTTTACCACAGCTCTGTGGCATTGATATGCTTCAGCTGGGGTGCCTTTTTATGAGGTAGGGGTCAACTCCCTTCTTGATTGCCCCCCCCAGGCACTACCATGAGTCCTAGCTCATCAATGACCCTTGCATCTTCCTTATCGCACAGCCCACTGTCCCCTGCCTCCCCTGAGATAGCAATGAGGCCATCACACTGTCCCACAAGTGTTTCAGGCTTGTCTCCACTGAGCCTAGTCCTTTCCCTTTCACCCTTCTGATCTAGTTTAAAGCCCTGTCAACGAGCCTGGCCAACTCCCATGATAAAACCATTCTCCTCTTTTGGGAGAGGTGTACCCCATCCACTACCATCTGGTCTGGCATCATATAAATGTACCCATGATCAAAAAACCCAAAGTCCTGCTGGTGGCACCAAGCTCAAAGCCTGGCATAAAGAAGCAACTAATCTAAATGAACAAAGCCATTCTGCTTCACCCAGGCCTGCAACTTTCACATCAAGTGCCTGTTGTAAATGCAGCCGAGTTTCTTAATTTCAGGGCCCAGCTGTGTATTTTTGAAATCTCATGCTTAATTTAATAAACTATTTGTTTTGATAAGAAAGCTTACAGCTTAAATTTAATTTTGGATGTGATTCTTTTGAATCATAGTTACTTTCTTCAAGTCTGCTTCTTCAGGTGAAACTCCCTGAGTTACTGTACTTCTAGAAAAGGGGAAGGTGAAAGGAAGGAAGTAGGCTAAGTGAAAGAGAATTTTGGTTTATTTTTCCTTCACTCTTTTAATATGATCTAAAGGTTCTCAGTTCACAGACTGGATTCAGGTAACAATCTACTAAACACTAATATGTAAGTACTAATATGTCATCCTTACCATGAGTGTACTGCAGCTTAAATATAGACGTCGTAGAATGCTTTAGAGAAGAGTAGATTCAAGTTGGACATTAGGAGGAAGTTATTTACCCTGAGGACAGGGTAAATAACACTGGAACAGGTTGCCCAGGGAGGTAGTTGAGGCCCCATCCTTTGAGATATCCAAGGTCAGGTATGATGTGGCACTGGGTAACCTGATCTAATGGAGTATGTTGCTGCTCACTGCTGGGGTGTCGGGGTATCTATCTTTAGAGGTACTTTCTGACCCAAACCATTTTGTGGTTATGTGATTTAAGGTCACCTAGTCCAACCTCCACCCTACAGTAAGCAGGGATGTCTTTAATTTGATCAGGTTGCTCAGAGCCCCATCCAACCTGACCTTGAACACATTCAGGGACAAGACTTCCACCATCTCTCTGGACAACCTCTGCCAGTGTTTCACCACTGTTTTTAAAACCGTTAACACCACAGTGTTAAACACCACAGTGTTTAAAACTGTTAGCCCTTGTTCTGTTGCAACAGGCATTGCTAATAAATTGTCCCCATGTTTCTTAACCTCTTTAAGAGCAGGAAGGTCACAACAAAGTCTCCCTGGAGCCTTTTCTTCTCCAGGCTGAACAACCCCAGCTCTCGCAGCCTGTCCTTGTAGGAGAGGTACTCCATCCCTTAGATCATTTTTGTAGCCCTCCTCTGAACAGGTTAATGTCTTTCTTATGTTGAGAGACCCAGACCTGAATGCAGTGCTCCAGGTGAGGTCTCACCAGAGCAGAGCAAAGTGGCAGAATCACCTCTCTGAACCTGCTGTACACTCTTGATGCAGTCCAGGATGCAACTGGGCTGCAGCACACATTGTTGGGTCATGCCCAGCTTTTCATCTGCCAGTACCCACAAGTCCTTCTCCACATGACTGCTTTCAATAACATCCCACAGCCTGTATTGATAACTAAGAAATGCCTTGACCCAGGTGTAGGCCCTTGTGTGTGGCTTGTTGAACCTCATGAAGTGCACACAAGCCTGCTCCACCAGCTTGTTCAGGTTCCTGTGGGTGACATCCTGTCCTTCTGGAACATAACTGTGCCACTCAGCTTGGTATTGTCTGTGAACTTGCTAAAGGTGCACTCAGTCCTTCTGTCTGTCACCGATGAGGATGTAAAATGGCACTGGTACCAGTATGGACCTCTGAGAGACACCACTTGTAGCTTGTTTCCATGTGTCAAGCCATTGAGCACTACCCCCTGGATGCAGCCATCCAACCAGTTCTTTATCCGCCAAACAGTCTTCAACAGCCTATCCATCAGATCTCTTCAGCTTAGAGAGAAAGATATTTTTGGTGACAGTGTCAAAGACTTTACAGAAGTCCAAATATATGACATCTGTTTCCCTTCCCTTGTCCGCTGATGTAGTCACTTCATTGTAGAAAGCCACTAGGTTGGTCAGACAGGACTTGCTCATGGTGCAGCCATGCTGGCTGTCGCAAATCACTTTCCTTTTCTTCATGTACAGCTCCTAGCATCTGCTCCGTGATCTTCCAAGCACAGAGTTGTGCTTTAAAATGAGAGCAATCTTTCGCTTCTTTCGATCACCGCTTTTCAAATATCATGGGAAGTGTCTTAACAACTACATCAGCCAATTCATCAGGACTCTGGGATGTATCTCGTCAGATCTTGTAGATTTGTGTGTGTTCAGGTTCATCACATGCTCATGAACCTGATCTTCTCTGACAGTGTGAAGGATTTTGGGCCCTGATCCTCATATTGTGGTCCATTATCCTGGGAGGTGAGAGAAAAAAAGTTGCTGGTGAAGGTTAAGGCAAAAAAATTGTTGAGTATTTCAGCCTTCTCTTGTCTGTTGTAACTAGCTTGCCGTTCTTGTTGGTTGTGGGAGTACACTTTCTTTAATTTTGTTTTTCTGGTTGATATACCTGTAGAAGCCCTTCTCATTATTCTTTGTATCCCTTGCCAAGTTCAGCTCTGGCCGTGTCCTGGCCATCTTGCCCCCACCACACACAATTGGGCAGTGTCCCTATACTCTAACCAAGGCACTTGTCCCTGATTCCACTTTCTGTGCATTTCTTCCTCGCCCTTTAATTTCACCAGTAGCTCTCCACTCAGCCATGCTGATCTCTTCCCCTTTTTGTCTGATTTCTTAAATTTGTTGAAATTAAGAGCTCTTGCACTCTTTGAAAGCATCCTTAACGATCTGCCAGAAATGTTCTACTCTGTTGATGCTGAAGACTGCTTCCCAGGGTGCCCTATTGACAAAGTCCATGAGAAGCTCAAATTTTGCTTTCCTGAAATTCAGGGTCCTGACTTTACTCCTCACCTGACCCTGTTCCTCAGCACTGTGAACTTCACAGCTGCTGCAGCCTAGGCTGCCTCCGGTTTTGATGTCACTCATGAGCTCACTTGCACTTGTGACCATAAAGTCCAGTATCATGTCACTTGTGATATGGCTGTCTACTATCTAGCCTATGAAGTTATCCTCAATGGTTTCAGGAGTCTCCTGGATTAGCTACAGCTCGCTGTGTTATTTTGCAGCACATATTAAGATGGTTGAAATCCTCCAGCAGGGTGAGGGCATGCAAGCACAAAACCTCCTGTAGCTGCAATAAGGAGGCTTCCTCAGGAGGCTCGTCTTGATCAGGTGGCCCATAAGCGCCAACCACAAGGTTCCCTCTGTTGCTTTGACCTCTAATATTACCTGTAAGTTTTCAGCCTGCCTGTGGCTGTTCTTCAGGGCTAACTACCCACACTCCTATTCCTTGATAGCAACATTCCTGCAAGCAGTCATCTCTCTCTGATTCTGGTTTTGGACTACATAATCTCTATTAACATTTTTTATCAACACGGATATTCAGCATCAAATATCTAGGGCTCTTTATAGATTCTGCTCCTCATTTGAATGATGCCCTTTATTTTATAGGAAAGCATAAGATGACTCTCCACATAGTTATTGAGGCATCATCTCTTGCATTAATTACTTCAGGAGCCTGTTTCTCAAGAAAATGCACTCAAGACAAGGCAAGGATGGTGCCACTCCTAGTCAGTGATGAACTCACATCACTGAGAAAAAGAAAAGTGTGAAAAGGATACCATAGACTGTTTCTTCAGAGCAAGTAGTCATGTTTCTTGGTTCTCCATGAAATGCAATGTTTCTAATACTTTTAGTACAGATATTTTGAATACGTGATCACCAATGCAAACTGAAGGTGAAAGTCTTACATGCTGCCATGGCATGCAAGAATCAAGAAATATTTTGGTGAATTATTTAAAAAAAAAAAATAGCAAACTGTCTCATGATTAAACTTTTTATAGTTCTGGTAATACAATAATGGGTTGCACACCAGGTACTTTTGAATAAGACAGTGTACTGAAATGCAATACTGTAATTTTGCAGAGATACAATAAAATCGTGGTTTCAAAGAAAAGTAGTTACAAAAGATAACTCTTTTTTTTTTACCAGTAATTTCTTCAAAAACTTACATAATGCAAGGATGACATGGAATTTCCATCTCTTTCTGGTCCCAAGGGGACTAACATGTAACAGTTGTCATGACTGAAGAGCAAACTTATCTTTACAGAAAACGCGTTTGTTTTCTTTAAGGACATTGCTATCGAGTACATTAAAAATACATAGTGTTTACTCCCAGTGTGAAGAAACACAACCATTTCAACACTGGACCAGTTTTCAGTTGTTGGTTTAAATTAAAAGGTTCTATATGATGTCTGAATATCAAATATTTCTACAAGGGGAAAATTATAATAATTGGTGCACTCTGTCCTATTTTAATTAGTACTTAATGACTAGTCTTAACTTTTCTTCCTCATGATAAATAGAATGACTAGAAAACAAAAGTGGGTTTATCACACAGCATTTGTGATGGCATGGAAACATATTCCATGTCAAAAATTTGGGGTTCCCATTTAGCACAAGCATTAGTTCTGTTAAAGAAACAAGCAAAATTCTTGGCTACAGATCAGATCCAAAATGTTACATTTGCTTGTTTTCAGTGCAGATTTTGTTCTCTCTCAGAAGCATTTCCTGGTTATGTGTTCTGCTGCTGTCGTTCTAGGGGTAGGATGAAGGAAGTGTAAATCACCTCCAGGATAATTGCTTTACTTGAAAGCATAAATTAACTTTAAAACCCATTCAGAGTCTCACTTTCTTTCATGGCAGAGCAGCATGTGCCATGTTGCATGCCCTTAACCAGAGCTGGGAGTTGTCAAACACAAACACCTTCCTCCTCACCCACCCTTATTTTTTTCCCTTCCCTACTCCCAATTTGCAAAATGCCAAGGTAGTGTTACTTGTGGTTTTGGCTTTTATTGAGTAGTTGGTGTCCTGGTTTAAGCTTCCAGGGCAAAACCCCATGGGACAGAAATGTAAGTTACTCTGCTCTCCCTGCTTCTGCTTCCCCCGTAGGGAAAACACAGGCAGGTGAAGGTGAAAGGAGTAACAAAATTACTTATGCAGAACTGGAAATTTAAAAAAAAAAAACAAAACAAGTAATAAAAGGTATTTAGGATAAAGGGAAGGTACAGAAATATCAGGGAAGGGGATATCTGTATAAAGATGTATACAAGAACAGAATCAGCTAGTACAAAGCTCCCCACCATGCAGCAAAGGTGAAAGGCACCACGAGGGAGAGAAAACTCCATGGCCATTCTTGCCCCTCAAATAGAGGGTAAGCAGGAAAGGGAAGGGAATAACATGGTCTTGCACCTCCCCCTGGGTGGGATTTTACCCACCAGGATCTAGTTTCACTTCAGAGTCCATCATTTAAACCTTAACCCACAGCGACTGGTCAGTCCTGAGTTTCTTACCACTTTTACTTTTTCAGTCTTCAGTCTTTCAAACTTGTTGATGTACAGCGAGTTTGACTACTTAGAAAACGTGTATGAAGTGAGCATTGTGATCTTCATCTGGCTGCCATGTGCCAGGTCGAGGAGTTAAAACTGACAGGAACTGACAAAACTCCTGCAACACTGCAGTGTGAGTTACTGTGTTGTACTTGATCGCTAGGGCGGTTTAATTGTGAGTGGTTGCCAAACCTCTCACAACAGCATTCATAGGATGAGATATCTGTGGTGTTTTACTGCCTTTCCATTCTATGCATGCTCCATCTGACACTCTCTCTGTTCTTCTTCCCATTCATGCAGTCATCTAATGCTGGCGACAAGGATGACCAAACACTGACGGTAGGCAGCAATTAGTATGTGTCTCAGCATTTATTTCTCAGGGGAATGGTGAGACAAGCCTTACTGTGATTTGGCATCATCAATATTTATCCAGATTACTGGGATTTCTTTCCTTCTCCTATGCTGCTGTAGTATTTAAAGAATTTATTTCCAAAAATAAAGTGGTGAATTAATTTTCTTATTCAGTTTCTGTATTTTTTTTTATATTATTGAAAAAGATTTTGTTTCTATCAATATTTATTTATTTATTTATGTGACACCAAAGATGTGTCATGTATTATTGCAAAAGAATATGTCTTTGGGTTGGGTGTTTTTTTTTTTTTTTGTTGGTTGGGGTTTTTTTTAGCTATAATTGTTTTTCAGTGTCATAGTCAGGAGTTTGCTGTCTCTGATTATC
>VWZE01012107.1:242-12626 GCA_013396675.1 Eubucco bourcierii | reverse complement strand
GCATTGGGAGCGGGGAAAGGAAGAACATGGAAAGTGTTTTGTAGGAAAGTGTCTGCCATGAATAGTAGGATTACCTTCTCCCTACAAGCTAGAAGTTGCTTTTAAAGAATGAGTCCTTCAGGACTGTGGAGAGAGGCTTTCCTCTTTGGAGCCTCCTGCCGGTATTCTGTTGAAAAGGGAGAGAGGATACTGGTGTTGAAGTGAGAATTCAGAGCACCGGTGCAAGCTTAAGCTACCTTTTTTTCCTTGCACAGCTTTAGCAGGGTACAGGAAGGATGACATAATTTCCTTATCATGCCACCTCTTTTTTGTCTGCTAATAAGCTGCCACAGGCCAACAAACCATCTTCCACAAGGGAGGATTTAACTAGATGCTGACTCCCTCGTGTCCTGCTTGATGAGGATATAACTCTTATGTAAATAGCATCCTCTGCATGAAAATGAGTCTGTCATGACTCAGTCCCCAGTCAGAAGTAACTATCTCTGGCAGTTCTCTACTATCCCCACCTCTAGTCCTATTTCCAAAGTGGAAAACTACAGGATGTACTACTGCAGAAAAGTTGTTGTTTGTCTTACATTCTTTACTTTAAAAAAAACAACAACAAACAAAACCAAACCACAAAACCAAAACCAAACAAAAACCCCACCAAACATGAATAATGGTGCATGCTGTTAGTGGGAGAAGTTGCCTAAAGCTGAACTGATAGTTCTATCACTTTCTCCACTGAATGCAGAAAAATGCGGTACTGTCACTGCCAACAGTGACAAAGGAAGAACAGAAACTCCATTTGTGTTTCTCAGGAAAATAAAGTTTTACCTGATCTTAAAAGATTGCATGTAGTAGAGATTTATTTGTAATTACTCAATAGTTCTTGTTGTGTTCCTAGATCTTGAGAATTTTCCAGGTTTTCCATTCACCTCAAACTATTTGGATTCATTTGCTGCTGCTACTTGTATTCTTTTCTGAGATTCTGTGAAAATGTCAGTGTACCCCAAAGACAGCTGGCAAAGGTTGGTTACCTCCATCCACCTGGCTACTCAGTTTTGGTCATGTTTTGCAATATGCTCATGCTCTTGTTTTTCTCTTGGCCTAAGTAAGCTGCACTATCCTTCTCACTGTGAACCTTTTTTCTGCCTGAGCTATTTATTTGTTATATCCTCAGAGAAGTAGGACCAGTTATATCCTCAGAGAAGTAGGTAGTTCAGCTTACACCAGTTCTTAGCTGTCTTATAACAGTTCTTGCTTCCTCTTCTGGCCCACCAGGGAAAAACATGCCTCTGAGCATGATGCTTAGAGAATTTTGGCTTTCTCCTGTGATGAAGGCTGGAATGTTTGCAAGGGACTTCTGCCAGAGAAGATAGAGGATCCCTGCCAGACTCACATACAAATTAATAGCTGCTAGTTATAATATAGCATCTTCCCTTTATCTCCATCCCCTGGTATCTCAGTCTGGTATGAAGATAGGAAACCAATAAAAAGGACAATTAGGTTTACCTTCAAAATTGAGTATTATTTCTTACAAAGGCAGATTCACTCTCTTTGTAAAGGTAACTTTCACAGAAATATTTTTCTTTCATGTTGGTTGGGAGGAACCTCTTGAATTACAGAATTCAACTCGTTTAACTTGCTTGTGCAGTTCACCAAGAGTAAGTTGCTCAGGACTCTGTCCAGTCATGTTTTTTTTTTTCAGTGTTTGACCATCATTGCAGTAAAAGTGTTTTGCTTTGTTTAAGATGGAATGTTCTGGTTTTTAGTTTGTGCCCGTTGACACTCTCCCTGTCAATGGGCACTTCTGAGAAGAGTCTTCTTCCCTCTTATCAAGTGTTCATGCATGTGGATATGATCTTCCTGAGCCTTCTCTGCTTCAGGCTGAAAAGTCCCAACTCCTTCAACCTCTCCTCATATGAGAGATGCTCCCATTCCTTCATGACCTCCTTCATGACCTTTGTGAGCTACTGCAGGATGTATACTGGTATGTCCATGAGTCTTGTATACATAAAGGCAAGACCAGACTAGAAAGGCACACTGCTAGGTCAGCTTTCATAGTATCGCAGTATTACCAAGATTGGAAGAGACCTCAAAGATCAAGTCCAACCCATTACCACAGACCTCAAGACTAGACCATGGCACCAAGTGCCACGTCCAAACCCACCTTGAACACCTCCAGGGACGGTGACTCCACCACCTCCCTGGTCAGCCCATTCCAGTAACCAATGACTCTCTCAGTGAAGAACTTTCTCCTCACGTTGAGCCTAAAGTTCCTCTGGCACAGCTTGAGACTGTGTCCTCTTGTTCTGGTGCTGGTTGCCTGACAGAAGAAAGCAACCTCCTCCTGGCTACAACCACCCTTCAGGTAGTTGTAGGCAGCAATAAGGTCTCTCCTGAGCCTCCTCTTCTCCAGGCTAAACAATCCCAGCTCCCTCAGCCTCTCTTCATAGGGCTTGTGCTCGAGGCCTCTCACCAGCCTTGTTGTCCTTCTCTGGACATGTTCAAGCACCTCAATGTCCTTCTTAAATTGAGGGGCCCAGAACTGGACACAGGACTCAAGTTGTGGCCTAACCAGTGCAGAGTACAGGAGGGTGTGGTTTTCTGCACAGTCATTAACAGGAAGAAATCTGTTCCTGGGGAGGATTTTAAGCAGCTAAATTAGGTTGGTGAAGCGCTGAGGTGTTTCACTCACCCGTTAGGCTTCCGTTCCACTTTCTTTACCTTTCCGTTATGATGGAGACCACTGAACTTTCTATTTTAGGTACCTGCATAAATGCAGGGGACCACTTCATTCTTTCCATATTTTAGGCATGTTGGTCTTGCTTTCTCTAAAGACAGTGGCTTCGCTTTCATGATTATAGAGTGAACAAGTTTCCAACTTTTACGCTATTCACATATATAAAAAATGTGGTATGTTATTGCTATATATTACTTGAGGTGCAGAGGACACCTAACAAATTTCTCTCAGAATATAGACAGTCCAGTGACAAATTGTACCTCTGTGTTGTGATGGCCTGAAACTCTGCAGCAATATGTAGCAATATGCTGAAGTTCAGGTGGTCCCTGAAAGAGAAGGTAGCACACATTGCTACCTGCACTGATAAGAGTTTCTAGCAACTTAAAAATTGAAGAACAAGTCTACCCTTAAAGTCACCCTTGCTCGTTTTAGTTAGCAAATCTTAAATAGTGAAAGTTTTCTGATGCACTTTAAAACCTGTTTTTGAAAAATCTAAATCCTTAGGTTTGTTTTTTGGTAAATGTTAATTTTTGCAACAATTTATTTCATCGTGTCCTGTTTTATTCTTTTAACTAGAATCTGCTCAAACTGCTACTGCAGGCAAAATTCTTGTCTTTCATCTTCTTGATATTTTCCAGTGATGTCCTGTTCTTCAGACAGCATATTCTTCTTGAGATTGCCTACGGAGTGTGCAAAGAAGACATGAATATTTCAATACAAGTGTGATCCCAGAGCAGGGTACAGCTGTCCTGGTGATGCATCTCTTTGCTTAATGGCTTTAGCCTCATTTTAAGTTTCTTTCTAAATCTGAATTTCCAGGTTAAAAATATTAACAGCAAAAAGCATGAATAACTGATGAACATGTATGGATCAAGGAAGAATATCAGCTATAAGGGATTTTGTATTAAGCTGGAAGTGGATTATTTCTTTTAGTATGTTTTTCATATTACAGATAACTTCATCCACCACTGGGTGGTTGGATTTTATGCCTGGCTAATGAGAGGAATGTATGCTGCCCTTGCATTATTCTCCTTGGACATACTGAAACCAGAACAGCTGAAATTTTTTGCACTTGAAGTTGTATGTGTCCAGTAGCCCACAGTGTCCTCATGCTGCAGAATGAGATTTTCACTTTTACAGTTTGGAATTCCCCTTTTTGGGGAATATTTGAAAAGTCTTCAAAATTAATAAACCCTTTAACCTTCAAACCCTTTAACCCCTTTAAATTTTCAAAGATAAATAACCCACTCAGAGGGAACTGTCTTTGATCCAGGCAGGGTCAATTTTGTTATATATCAGTTTTGTTTTGGTGTTATTACATTCTAGTGAATGTATGACATCTGTCTTCAAGAGTCTGGTGGCAGATGGCACTAAGGTAATTTATGTGTGAAACAAGATGGGAAAGGAAACCAAGTCCTTGGGAACAGACAATATCATGCTTTTCTTAAATAATAATGTTTAAATTGCCTACAAATATCAAAAGTGGAGTCTGACACATACTAGTGCTTTCTTTTCTGTTGCGTATGTATGTTAATACCATACCATTAATCACCTCCTTAAAAATACTTACTTTTTAACTTGGATCAATTGAACTCCTATGAATGCTCTGACTAATTTCTTTTTGTCACCCAAAAAGATTTGCTAGACAATGTGAACTGTAAGAACAACAAAGTAATAGGCCTATCTTGCTTTTGGGTGTTTTGGCTATCCCGAGCCATCCAGAACTCTACTGATGGTATAAAATTTTAATTATATTTTTATTCACACTCCAATTTGATAAAATTGCAGTAAACTAATTATAATAAAAGCAGACACAGATAATAAAATTATTACTAGGACAAAAACACCTGCAATAAGAAACAGACTAAGGACATGTGAGAAAAGAGACCAAGAATAGAAGGCTTGCAATTTAAACACAAGATGAAAGGTGACCACGGGTTTTTAGAGCTCAGATGTACAAAGTGTAACATAATTTAGTTACTCCCAGTATACTGCCTTCTGGTCAAGAACCTGAAAGTCTTTATTCATGTGACTCTATTTACTTAAGAGTATTAACAAAGCTACATTGGTAGTAGCATAATACAAAAAGAAATTATTCTAAAATACATATATTATTTACTGTAATACTGAGATACATAAGGGGTCCTTTTGTAATTTCCACTGCATCAGCTCTGTGGCAGAGCCTCCATTTTGCGAGAATCATAAAGCCACAGAATGGTTTAGGTTGGAAGGGACCTCAAAGATCATCTAGTTCCAATGCCCCTCCATAGGCAGGGACACTACCCACTAAAACAGGTTGCTCAGGAACTGGCATCTTGAAGATCTACAAGTGAAAATGTAGACAATGACATTTAGTTATAACTCGCCTAGTTTGGGTTTTCTGGAGGCAGTAGGAGAAAAAGTCTTGTTGAAGTTTCAAACAACATTTCTTTCCTGTCCTTTGCATACTGCATGTAGTGCTCTTCTGGGGACAGTGCTAGGTACAATAATAGGTAACAAACTCATTCTCCCAGTACAATATTCATGTTCTTGAAGTTCACTGGGGATTTGTTTCTATATATTTCTCTTTCCCAACTCACGTCCCTGTTCCTCCCACCTAGATGGTTTCCAGTCATGTTGGTATCATCAGAGCTTGTGTGTCCAATCACTCCCAAGAGACAGACACTAACGCTGCAGCAGGTCTGTCTGGGCAGGAATGCAGGGTTAAGCTAACTGGAAAGGATGTGGTGGAGAAGTAGGTGTTGGTTTCATCTCACAAGTCACAACTGATAGGACGAGAGGAAATGGCATCAAGTTATACCAGAGGAGGCTTAGGTTGGATGTTAGGAAAAAGTTCTCCACCAAAACGGTTCTCAAAGACTTGGAGTAGACTTTCCAGAGAAGTGACTGAATTGCTATTCCTGGATGTGCTTAAAAGCTGTTTCGATACAGTGCTCAAGGATATGGTGTAGTATTTGCCTTGGTAGAGTTAGGTAGTAGTTGAATTCAATGATCTTAAAGGTCTTTTCCTGTGATTCTGTTTTTGGTCATCATTAACCACCTTCCCTCCTTGTTTGCACTAAAAGCAGAAAGTGAAGCTGTAGGGGCAGTGCCTTTGATGTGAATGGGGAACCTTAAAGAAAATCTTTATGACATCACTGACCTGCCTGTGCTCAGACTATTACAGTCTCATCAATTCCCTGTGCTTCTGCTACAGTTCCTTATGGTATTTCTATTTTTTTATTAAATCCAACCCAAACAGCCCCATTTTTCACATGCATTTTAGCAGGTTAGAGCTGTACTAGTTTCATTGCAAGCAACTCATCTGCCATGTCTCTCATTCAAATTATAAAGTTCAATTTACTTTTGTTTCTTAGATCTGAATGGAGCTTAAAGCTTGTATATATTTTTACTCCTCAGGAACACCATATTGTGGTTTGCCCAGCTTGGTCACTGCTAAAGAAATCTTGAAATTTCTACTGCTCTACCCCATATGGCAATGTGAAGTCAGTCACTTTAAATTCAAAGGTGTGTGAAGGTCACAAGCACAGTGGGTTTTCTCACAGTTCTGTATGGCAGGATATATTATAGAGGTGGAAAAATCCTCTCCTTGCAGCAGTTTGTGTTCTCCAGGAGGTAATGCTTGCAACACTGTGTAAACCTTTGGTCCACGCTTGAATAAGAATAGGAAAGTTGGTTTTTTTCCCTCTAGGCAGTCATTTCAGAATGGGGTAATGTCCTGAGCATGCACATTCATTTTGTACAAAGAACAGGTGAGATCAGGCTGTGTTCATCCTTGCCTATCTGGACACTAAGTGTAACTTTGGCATTTTGATCTGGTTGAAGATGTCTCTGCTCACTGCAGGGTCTTTGGACTAGATGACTTCCAGTATCTGAAGGGGGCCTACAGGAAGGCTGAGGAGGGATTATTTACAAGGTCCTGCAATGACAGGACAAGGGGCAATGGGTTTAAACTGGCAGAGGGGAGATTTAGACTGGATGTTAGGAGGAAGTTCTTTCCAGTGAGGGTGGTGAGGCACTGGAACAGGTTGCCCAGGGAGGTCGTGGCTGCTCCCTCTCTGGAGGTGTTCAAGGCCAGATTGGATGAGGCCTTGAGTAACCTGTACTAGTGGGAGGTGTCCCTGCCTATGGCAGGGGGTTGGAACTAGATGATCCTTGAGGTCCCTTCCAACCTTATCATTCTATGATTCTATGATTCTATGACTTTTAAAGGCCCCTTCCACCTCAAGCTGATCTGTGATAACGCATACATATTTGCACAGCACTTCCAGTCTATCCCAAATAGAATATAAATACTCCATGAGAAAGTTAAGAGATTTATGGAGTTCACAAAAAGTAGGAGTCAAAATTAAGATGGGTTTCACTGCAAGGAAATTATTTCAGAAGAATTATTTATTTAAAAATAGCAATGCCTCATATCCTTCAGTTGGCAGGATGTTTCATGTTTTGCATCAAATATCCTATATACAAATGAAACCAAATTAAGCTTTGATTCCAATTTAGATTACATAGCCAATACAGCTTACCCAGAGTCATTCTTTTGAAGTGGTTTTCTTCTTCCCTGTTTAGGGATTAGTCTCTGATGTAAATTTTTTTATGACAGCTAGAAGAAATGGTAATAAAGGTTAGGGAAAGACAGCCTAGTCCTCCTTGATGTTATAATATAAATTCCTCTAGGCCCTTTGGCCTAACTCCTCACCCTTCTTTTAAACAACATGGTAAATAAAAAAGGATGTGCTGTTAAGTGTGATAACAGTAACTCTAAATCACAGGTCATAACAGAAAACCTAGAGGGCAAGAGTGGATTACCACATTAATGTCTTTGACTCTCAGGTCTACTGACTTTCAGAATTACATGTGAAACCTCTCACCAAAAATTCTCTGCAGTACTCAGGCTTCATGTTTACAGTCTTTTTTATTCATTGTTTTCTTGCTTTTAAGTTGAAGTTCTTGGCTACATGCTCTTTCACAATTTTATTACAAATTATGAGCCCTTACAACCTTATTTTACTTCTCCTTTGTATCATGTGTATTCAGCCTTTTGGTAGGATGTGAAAACTCAGAAACTTTTCATTCACCAGTACACCCAAGTCCCCTGCAGGGCTTCTCTCAATCCCTTCATCCTCTAACCTATATTGATATTGAGGGTTGCTCTGACACAGGTGCACTTAGCCTTGTTGACATTCATGAGGTTCACACAGGCCCACTTCTCAGCCTTGCCCAGGTTTCTCTGGATGTCATCCTGTTGCTCAGGCATGTCAGCTGCACCACTCATCTTGGTGTCATCTGCAAGCTTGCTGAGAGTGCATTTGATTCTGCTGTGCCTTTGGTGGAGATACGAGGTTGAGCTCACGATAATTGAGAATTCTCTGTCCTCTATCCACCTGACTAAACGTGGCAACTTAGAGGATAGTGGGCAATGGCAACAAGTTCCTACCTAGGCATGCCCCACCAGTAAATGCCCCACCTTCCCAAATGCCCTTGCAAAATAGGTACTGTGCTCTGCAAGAGGAAATGAATGGTGACAAGGATAATAGGTCACCAAGCTTGTAGGTGTTACTGACGTTTAGTCAGTCTACACTTGATATCAAAAACTCCTAGTAAACAGTGAAAGACAGGTTGTTGTCATAGGTGACCTACTTCTGAAGGAGTGGAAGGCCTGATATACAGACTGGACCCATTTCTTGGGGAAGTCTGCAGGTTAATTATATAAGGAGAAAGCTTCCTTCAACAATACAGCCCTCATATTACTATCCACTCCTGATCTTTCAGGTAGGCAGTGGTGAAGTAGTACAAGAAACCCATGGGCAAAGAAGAGATACTTCAAGGCCAACTGGTTAAGTGATTATAGATAAAATTAGTGTTCTTATCTATCCCCCCAGCTACAGGAAGAGAAATCAGCTCAATGTCTGCCTCTGAACCTTGTGTCACCTGCAGGATTTGGGGTTTTTAATCTTGAGGTTATATGCAGGACACCAGGCCTGCTGGCATCGAGATACCAGCAGTCTCAAAGAGGAAAAAGGATCCTAGCACAGAAGCTAGCAGGGTTCACTGTATGGGCACAGTTGGAAGGGGATAGGGCACAAAACTAGAAATTTTGCATACTTATTTCTAGCATATTTGCTAGAAATAAGTTTGGGGCCAGCACACCAACAGTTGAAGTATGCTGTGCTAGCGAGGTCTTTTGGTTTGCTGTGTCAGTGGAGGTAGAGAATGGAGACCCACAGGTCAGCAAAGGTGCAATGGCTATTGATGGGTTAGTAATCACAGAAGCACCTGAGAACAGCTGGGAATTAGGACTTCTCCCTGCAACAAGTTGGAGAGACTGTTAGACCAGCTGAAGGACATCTATGCTAATGTGTGCGGCATAGGAAAAAAACAGGAAGAGCTGGAAGCTGTTGTGCTTCAGGAAAAGTATGATGTAGTGGCCATCACAGAAATGTGGTGGGATGTCTCACATGATTGGAGTGCCACCAGCAATGTCTACAAATTCTTTAGAAAGCATAGGCAAGGAAAGTGAGGCAGTGGGGTGGTCTCATATGTTAGGGGATATTTTGTTTGCCATGAGATTAATGATGGTGGCGATAGTGTTAAGTATTTAAGGGTAAGAATGTCTCTTCTCCTTTCCCAGAAGAAAAACCAGCAAGGCAAATATCTTTGTGGGAGTCTGTCACAGACCACCTAAACAACGTGGAGAAATAAATAAAATATTCTTTAGGCATCTGGGAGAAGTCTTACAATGGCTAGCCCATGGGGGATTACAATTTTCCTGATGTCTGCTGGAGATAACAACACAGCAGAGAGGGAGCAGTCCCATAGATTCCTAGACGTGGAGGATAACTTCCAGACACAGCTGGAGATGTAGCCAACTAGAAAAGGTGCCCTGATGAACTGCTGTTTGCGAACAGAGAAGGACTTGTGGATGTAACGCTTGGGGTTTGTCTTGGACATGGTGATCATGAAATGATAGAGTTCTTGATTGCTATAGGGGTAAGGAGGCCAGAATCAGCAAAACTGCCGCTTCCAGTGGGCAGACTTTGGCCTGCCTTGGAGACTGCTGGACAGAGTTCCTTGGGAAGCAGTCCTAAGGGGCCAAAGAGTCCAGGAATGCTGGACATTGTTTGAGAGGGAAGTCTTAAAGACACAGCAGTAGGTCTTCCTCATGTGCTCAAAGTTCAGTCAGCAGGCTGAATGAAGAGGTTTGGGGGAAAAGTAGAGTTTATGGTTGCTGGAAGAAGCTGATGGAAGTGCTCACCAAGCTACTTTCCAACATTTACCAACAGTCCTGCCTACTGGGGAGGCAATTGTGATGCCGGTCTACGTGGAGAAATGGAAAGAGGATCTGGGGGACTACGTACTGTCACTCTGACCTCTGTGCCAGGGCTGTGGAGGAGATCATACTGATCACCTTTATGCACATTGTGGAGAACAACCAAGTGGTCTGGCCCAATCAGCATATTGGTTCATCAAGGACAGGTCCCATTTGACAAACCTGATCTCCTTCCATGACAAGGAGACTACTTAGGGGATGAGGTAGAGGCTGTGAATGTTGTTTATCTGTTCTTCAGTAAAGCATTTGACACTGTCTCCTACAGCAGCGTCCTGGAGAAACTGTCTCAGATGAGTGGAGACTTCGGTGGGATAAGAACTGGGCTGGGCCCAAAGAGTGGTGGTGGATGGAGTTAAATCCAGTGGGCAGATGGACACAAGTGGTGTGCCCTAGGGCTCAGTATTGGAGCTGGTTCTTTTTAATGTCGTGGTCAATGATCTGGATGAAGGAGTTGAGGGATGAGGGAATTGTAAGTTTGCAGATCACGCTAAATCAAGTGTGAGTGTTGATCTGCTTGAGGATAGGAAGGCTCTGCAAAGGGATCTGGGCAGGCTGCGTAGTTGGGCCGAGGTCTGCTATGTGAGATGCAACAAGGCCAAATGCCAGGACCTGCACTTGGGTCGCAACAACCCCTTTCAATGTTATAGGCTTGGGGTAGAGTGGCTGGAAGGCTGCCCAGTAGAGAATTACCTGGTGGTGTTGATTAACAGCCAGCTGAACATGAGCCAGCAGTGTGCTCAGGTGGCCAAGAAGACCAATAGCATCCTGGCCTGTATTAGCACTAGTGTGGCCATCAGGACCAGGGAAGTGATTATGACTCTCTAATTTAGAGTAGTGAGGATACACTTTTGAATAGCGTGTTCAGGTTTGGGACCTTCACTACAAGAAAGACGTTGTGTTGCTGGAGCATGTCCAGGGAAGGACAGTGAAGCTGGTGAAAGTTCTGGAGAATAGGTTTTATGAGGAGTGGCTGAGGGAACTGGAATTGTTTGTAATACGGAGAAAAGGGAGGCTGAGAGGAGACATCTGCACTGAAAGGGTTATCAGACACTGGAATATGTCCTCAGGGAGGTGACTGAATCACTGTTCAGTTTAAAAGTGTGTTTAAAGATGTTTAAAAGACTCCACCTATGAGACCTGATGGACAGCAGGATGACCATGAGCTAGCAATGGGTCCTCTTGGCCAAGAAGGCCTGTGACATCCTGGGTTGCATCAAGAAGTGTGTGTCAAGCAGATTGAGGGAGATTATCCTCCCTCTTTACTCTGCCCTGATGAGGCTATGTCTGGAATACTGTGTCCTCTTCTGGGCTCCCTGGTTCAAGAAGGGCAGAGACTTGCTGGAGAGGGTACAGAAAAGGGCTACAAGGATGGTTAGGGGACTAGAATATCTCTCTTACAAGGAAGGATTGAGAGAATTGGATAGTTTTTAGTCTGAAAAAGAGAAGTCTGAGGGGGGATTTCATAAATGCTTATAAATACTTAAGGGGTGGGTGTCAGTAGGATAGTAGCAGGGTTTTTTCAATAGTGCCCAGCAACAGGACAAAGGGTAAGGGACACAAATTGAACTTAAAAAGTTCCATTTAAATATGAGGAGAAACCTATTTAATTTAAGAGTGGTGGAGCACTGGAGCAGGCTGCCCAGAGAGATGATGGAGTTTTAATTTCTGGAGGCAGTCAAAACCCACCCAGATGTGTTTTTGTATTCTTTTTAAGACCTTGACAGCAGGGGGTTGGATCAGAGTTCACTTCCAACCCCTACCACTCTGTGGTTCTGTGATTCTGTGGTCCTAAGGGACATGGTTTACTGCCAGACTTTACAGAATCACAGAATGTCAGGGGCTGGAAGGGACCTTGAAAGATTATCCAGTCCAACCTGCCTGCCTGAGCAGGCTGTCCTATAGCAGATCACACAGGAATATGCCCGGGTGGGTTTTGAATATCTCCAGAAAGGGAGACTCTACACCCACCCTGGGAAGCCTGTTGCAGTGCTCTGTCACCCTCATAGTGAAAAAAATCCTTTTCATCTTTACATGAAACTTCCTATGCCTCAGCTTCCACCTGTTGCCCCTTGTCCTGACTTGGTAGAGTTAGGCCATAGAATCATAGAATCAACCAGGTTGAAAGAGAACTTCAAGATCATCCAGTCCAACCTATCGCCCAGCCCTATCCAATCAACTAGAGCATAGCACTAAGTGCCCCATCCAGTCTTTTCTTGAACACCTCCAGGGACGGCAACTCCACCATCTCCCTGGGCAGCCCATTCCAATGCCAATCACTCTCTCTGTGAAGAACTTCCTCCTAGTATCCAGCCTATACCTCCCCTGGCAC
>VWZE01012106.1:195713-213113 GCA_013396675.1 Eubucco bourcierii | reverse complement strand
TCCTTGAGGTCCCTTCCAACCTTCCCATTCTATGATCCTAACTGCTGGGAAGTTTCACAGTGATATCTTTGGAATCTCTTTCTTGGGTGTTATCACTTCATGCTGCTGAGTCTGCCACAGCAGGGTAGCTGAATCAGCAGATTACATAAAATTAAATCTGTATTCCAGAACCTGTCTGATTCCAGTGCTTAACTGTGAAAGCACTGAACATACCAGGCAGGGGGTTAATGCAGGATTCTGGTCTTTTGAAGTGCAATATTTCTCTTTGATACAGGTGTGTGATGAGCCTCATCCCCTGCTTGTGAAAGAGATGATACAGCACTGCACAAATGCAAATATAGATGAAGCATACAAGGTTGGTTTCATCTGTTGTGTCTGCATAAACCCACTTCTCCTCTACAGAACCCTAGCTTGAAGAATTCACAGTGTGTGTTGTTTCTTAAGATAAGGGCAGTACCATGCAGCTGAGCTGCTGGATTAAATCCTTTTTTTTTTTCATGCAGCACTCAGTTCAGATGACTAAACCAAGCTGCATTGAAATCATTTGCTAAACAATTGGGGTTAAGTCACAAGACCTTTCCAGTAGTTGCATAGAGCTGCTCCTGAAGTGAATGTGCTTGACTCAAGCTCATGATAAAGTTTTGCAGCTAAAGGAAGGATTTATCCTTGCCTGCACAGATCCTTGCCCACCTCTGGCGACTTGGCTACTCTCCAGATGATGTCATTGGCAACATCTTCCGTGTCTGTAAAACCTTCCAGATGCCAGAATATCTCAAACTGGAATTTATCAAGGTCAGTGGCTAACCCAGCTCCTGCTGGGGTCTTTTGAAACCTTTTTAAGAGGATGTGATCCCTACAACAGGGCCAGCCTCAGGGTTTGCTGTTTGAGATTTGCTATGTATATATATATTAGTGTCCAAAAAAAGTGGGTTTGAACTTATTATTACTTTTTTTTTAAAAAAAAAAAAATCTTAATTAGTAANTACTTTTTTTTAAAAAAAAAAAAATCTTAATTAGTAACAAGTAAAAAAAAAAAAAAGCTAGAAAGTAGTATTTTTTATTTCTTATTAGTTATATTTTGCTACTTACTTTTTCTTTTACCTCTTATTATTCTCTTTGCCTCTTATTACTCTTTCTTTACACCTCTTATTACTCTTTCTTTACCTTACTACTCTTTACCTCTTATTACTCTTTTTTTTTACCTCTTATTACTCTTTTTTTTTACCTCTTATTACTCTTTTTTTACCTCTTATTACTCTTTTTTTTACCTCTTATTACCTTTTTTTTACCTCTTATTACTCTTTTTTTTTACCTCTAATTACTCTTTTTTTACCTCTTATTACTCTTTTTTACCTCTTATTACTCTTTTTTTTACCTCTTATTACTCTTTTTTTACCTCTTATTACTCTTTTTTACCTCTTATTACTCTTTTTTACCTCTTATTACTCTTCTTTTACCTCTTATTACTCTTTTTTTTACTTCTTATTACTCTTACAACTTTTTTCTTCTTATAACTTTTTTCTTATAACTTTTTTACTGATTACTTTTGTAACTTATTACTCTTTTAACTTCTTACTGCTCTTTTTTACTACTTATAACTTTTTTCTTCTTATAACTTTTTTTACTTCTTATAACTTTTTTAACTTATTTCTTTTTAACTTCTTATTATCCTTTTTTTAACTTCTTATTACTTTTTTTAACTTCTTATTACTTTTTTTTACTTATTACTTTTTTTTTACTTCTTATTACTTTTTTTTTTACTTCTGATTAATTTTTTTATTTCTGATTAATTTTTTTACTTCTGATTACTTTTTTTGTTTTACTTCTGATTACTTTTTTTTTTCCACTTCTTATTGCCACTCTGCCTCATCAGTTTACCACTGAGTGGACTCCTGACATTTAAAATCTAACCACCCACAGAAGTGCCAGGTGTCACTTCAAGTAATCAACTAGAACAAAGAGCAAACAAAACACTGGCTGAATTAGTTACATCAAACCCTCCCTGACAACTTTCTTCAGGTGCAAACTTGATTTTAGTCCAATAGATCATAACATACTAAATTGTATTAACAGCCAGGTGGCAAGGGGGAAAGATTTGAAACCTGCCCTCTAATGTATCCACTTTACACAAAGGAAATGGGCAAAGAGAGGCTTTGATTAATAAAAAACAAACACAAAACAAGAAGATAAAAAGCATTCTGGTTGGCCTACCTGAGAATGTAGACTTCTCTGGAGTTCAAGTGCCTGAAGCTGGTCTCAGCAGCAAGGAACAAGTATTAGTCACAGCATACATGAAGCGAGGTCGATGGTTGGACTCGATGACCTTAGAGGTCTTTCCCAGATGAAACAATTCCATGATTTTCCCATGTCTTTCTCACCAGGAGATTGGCTACACTCACATGAAGATAGCAGAAGGTGTCAACTCACTCTTACAAATGGCTGGACTGCTGGCCAGGCTGTGTCAGAAGACCACAGCCCCTGTGGCCAGTTAAGTGTTTCAGCGAGCTGAAACCTGCCTTCTGGATGGTGAAGGCCTGGTGGGGGAAGGGCAGCAGCTCCCTGTGTGTCCTGAGTTCTGCCTGCAGAGAGCCTCTGCCCTTGGTTTTGCTGAGTGGCAGAAGAATAAGCAGGTTCCATTGTAAAAATGTTTTGTACTTTTCTTTTTTTTTTTAATTTAGACCAATAAAGCTTTAACATTTACTCCAACCCAAGAACTTTTAGCTGTTGTATAACCCAGCACTGGGACAGCCCAGAGCAGCCAGGTCTTGTTTGGTGCACTCAGAACTGTTCCTGCCAGTGATAACCAAACAAAAACTGAATTCCACTGTTAGTGACCACACTTCAAGCCTGGGCATGAGTAATGGTCTCACCACCACCAAGAAGGGGGAGAAAATGATGCACCAAGTAGGGCCATGAATGAAGTTGTAAGTGAGGCACACCAAGCAGTGCCACTCCCAGGTGCTGTTTGTGTGCTGTGCTTAAAGGAGGTGTTTCCAGCAACCATCTGACACAGCTCTGAGTGGTGCCAGCCTTTCATTCTGGATACTTCTGTAAAATGTGACTCTGCTTTTGAGTTCCCCTTTCTGTTCTGCATGTCCAGGTGAGGTCATGCCATGGTGCTACAGTTTCAGCACAGCAGAAAGCTACAGCATCATGCTTTCCTGTCTGCTCAGTTTTGGAAACCACCTTGCCAGTGCAGATGAGCAGTAAACTGTGAAATGCAGAGTGACAGCAAATGCAAGTTGAATTTGACCACCTCCATAGCAGACATTAAGTGTCAGAGCCAGCTTAGTGTAAACGTGTTCTGGCTGTAGCAGTCACACAAACCATGGTAGAGCTACAAGTTTGTTGTGCCTGCATTTCACCCTGCCTGTTCTGTTGTCTCTTTTCACCCCAGGCATTCAGTTGTCCACTCCATAGCTGTCTCAGTGCCAAATTGCTCTTCCCTGGCAGAGTTGTCAGCTCCAGCCTAGAGCCTGGCCCCTGAGCTGAGGCTGGTTACATCCAGCCACAGCGACAATGTTTCAACAGCAAAAGCTGGTGGCCTAAATGGCCTGCTCAAGACTTTTCTGCAGCTCCTGGGACAGAATTTGAAGTCAACCTGCTCTAATTCAGAGTGCAGGAGAGCAAGTTCATTGAGAGCTAAAACACAGACACATTTCAGCCTGCTGCCAGATGGAATGAAGCAAACAGCTCTTAGAGTAATGGCTGCAATACTCAATTTATTGAACTCACCTTTTGGTCCCCAGCCAGGGAATTGTCACTGCCAGCACAAACACTATTCAGCAGGCAGCTAATAATAGAGTTTAGGTAAGGGCCTTAAGCTGCTTGAGTTCTCTATGGACATCACTGCAGCTTTTGTCCCCCCCAGAACTTAACCAAGGCATGTTTGAAGGGTAGGGGAGTGGCTGTACAGCACAGCAGCCTGCCCTGGCTGTGCTTGCTGGTTAGGTGTGTCCCCTGCTGAAGGGGGCAGGAAGGGAGGTCACTGCAGAGGTTCCACAGCACAGCAAACTCTATCTGGAGGACCCCTAGGGCCAGTCCTTACCCCACTGGAGGTGCCTAGCTGTGCCTTGTCTGGGTTGCTGTGCTGGTGCCAGTGGAAGGGTGGGGAAGAAAGGGTGACAGTTCCTGTTCCCACCTGGTTTAAGTGGTTTTCACAGTATTTCAGTGGCTGCTTTCAGCTCCAAGTTGGAGAAGATTCTCTTCTGGGCTCATCCTCTACAGCACTGGGGGGACATAAGCACACTCCCCATGCCTGAGAAAAGGAACAGTACTGGGCTGAGGCCACCAGTGCAGCCAGTTCTGCCAAAGGTGGTTGCTCACCCCCTCCAAGGACAAAGCTACCCTGTCTGGCAGCTTGCTAAGGCTCCCCAGCTCCATTTGAGAGCTGCACCAGTGGTGCCAAAACTGCTTTTGTAATGTGTCTTACATTGAAAACAGGAAGTGAATTGCTCACTTGGCTGCCTACCTAATGTGAGGAGAGAGGTACATGGACCCAGGGGAGAGAGATCTCATTTCTCCTTGCATTATGTTCAGACAACACAAGATCTGGCACTTCTGCCTGAGTACCAGAAATGTTTGCACACCTGAAAACAAACCCTGCAAGTGACCACACAGGTGCATCCTCACCCACTGCAAAGACAAACCATCAGAGGGTTCAGAGCAAGGCTGCAGTAACATCAATGAGCATTCCTCTAGCAGTCCTTGGATCTCTTCCAGTGTAATTAGATCGCTGGCTGAAAGCGCTTTAGAGAGCTGAGAAAGGATTTACCCCTTGCTACAGCTCTTCTGGAGAGCTGCAAGAGGAGGGAGAATCCTCCACATCCAGCTCCTGCCATCCAGCTCCTGCCCTGCCTGCTTTGGCTTCACAGCATTCACACTCAGGATTTGGCAGTGGGAGACCCTAGCATGAGGAAAATGTTGTTCTGATCCACCTCCCACCTTAGCAAGAAGATCAGTACATCTTGCCTGGGGCTGTGCACACACCTAGCAGCCAGAACCTTCTGGGAGCTCTCTAGCCAGATCCCTTTCTGTGTGCCAGGGATCTTTTACTGCTGCTAATCTTCTCCTAATGATTTAATGGCTCCCTCTGGTTCCAAGATGAATCACCAGTAGCTGCAACATCACCACACACCACTGAAACCAGAGCTTATCCTTCTCCTCCTGCAACAAATTCAGTCTGCAGCACTCGATGGGAAGTGAGAGCTTCATCAGGTGCTGAATGGGTCACCAAGGATGGCAGTGCCAGGCAGCTGGTGGCAGAAGGAGGGGACACAGTCTCAAGCTGCACCAGGGCAGGTTTAGGCTGGATGCTAGGAAGAAGCTCTTGGCAGAAAGAGTGATTGGCATTGGAATGGGCTGCCCAGGGAGGTGGAGTCCCCATCCCTGGAGGTGTTTAAGAGGATGCTGGATGTGGCATGTGATGCCATGGTTTAGTTGATTAGATAATGTTGAGTGGTAGGTTTGGACTTGATGATCTTGAAAGTCTTTTCTAACCTGATTGATTCTGTGTCACAGCCCTGCAAGAGCAGGTCAGGTTGTTTCAGTACTGAATGCATCTCCTCATCTCCCTGCCTGCCTGTAAGCCTGTGCAGAGCCAGTGCAGGCTGTGGCTGTCACCATCACTAAGACACCAGTGTCCCACACCTGTCAAACTGTTTGCAGAGCATTTCAACACCAGGAAACCAGAGGGGGTGTGTGGAAACTCAGCTGGGAGGAGCTGGGCCAGGCAGAAAGCAGCTGTACCCTCATGTGTGTAAGTCCCTGAAGCACAGTGGATTTTCTCCCATGTAAAAAGAGTCCTGTGGGAGCAGGAACAAAAGCATCTGTAGGAGCTACAAGTAAATCTAAGGCAAACACTGAGCCACCCACTCTTTCTGTTACACAGAGTGGCCACCCATGGTCTCAGCAAGCCTGCTAAAATTAGAGCCCAGGCACTGGCAGCAGGAAGCACCTGGCATCCCTTCCTCCTGCTCCAGGGCTCACTCACCCTTAGCTCCCCTTCTCTGCCCACTCTTACCACTCCCAGAGATGTGAGTGTGGGCTGAGTCCTCTCTTGCAGCACAGTCTTCTGAACCAATTTTGAGGAAGGTTTTAAGCAGCTACATCTCCTGCCCCTCAGATCTCCCACACCTCATTCTGTGCTACTGACCTGCTCCCATCTCAGCCTGTCTCACCTAAGCACACATCTCCGGCACGGCAAGCTGCAATAAACCACCTTGTTTGCTTTGGATGCTTCTCAACTTTAATAAATAAGGGCTACAATGGTGCCAAACCTGCATGTCAGGGCTCAAGAGACAAGGGTTTCATTTCAGGGCTGGTGTCCAGCCCAGCAACAGTCACAGACTGGTGCAATTTCTGAGGCTGGCAGCTGTGTGTTGGATCTTTTCAGTGGTTGCAGGAGCTTTGTATCGTTGCAAAACAGATGCCAAAACAGAAGGAGAGCTGCTACAGACAGGTACTGTGACTTACAAGCTGTGGATGAGGAGGGGATTTAATACTCTTTAGCCTTTGTGAATGGGTTGGGATCTCATTGAGTTCCAGAGAACCACTGCTGTTGTAAAAGCAACCTCTGCCTCGCCAGTTCCTCTCCGAGGAAACAGCTTCTGTAGGAGAGCACAGGGACTAAGCTGGAACACAATCCCTGCCTTCTAATGCCATCATGCATGACTCACTCTGACAAATTAAGTAGCTGGCTGCATTACTGCTCAGCAATGTAGACATTCATTTCATGCTTGACAGGAGAAAACACTGCACAGGCTGCCACCGGCCTCCGGTAGGCCTGCAGGGAGATGAGGAGAATGACTCTTGGCTTGCCCCTGGGCACTGTTGGGCTGAGGCCTTTCTCCAGGTGCAGGTTTGCAGCTCAGCTTCTGTGGGACTTCAAGCAGAGCATTCCTTCCTTTCAGCAGCAGCCCTTCTGTATGACCTTGGGCTCAGTTTGGAGAAGAGGTTCCACTGAGGGGTCGAAGCAGTCACCCTCCCTGTGCGCTTGCTGGGTGTGCTCCTGCAGCTCAGCAAAGGACTCCTTCAGACCTTACGTAGAACACTGGAAAGAAGAGAGTCAAAGCCAGTGACTCCACTGACTTTAAACTCATGCTTTCAACTTAACACTGGTCTGCTGAGAAGAGGCTGCACAGGTCCTCTGAGACTGTTTGGTGTAACAGCAGCTCATGCCCCAAACCTGTCCCCTAGTTTGGTGGATCTGGGGCTGCTTCTCTGCACCCACTGACCCTGTGTTGTATCCCACACTTGGCACCATGCAGCCTTCCTACAGCTCTCCCTGATGCTTTTTACTTAAACTGCCTCCAGTAATCCTGTAGCATCAGTATCAGGTTGCTGCTGATAATGGGGCAGGATGTGTGGTGGTTGCAGTGCAGGCAGGGCTCAGCTGAGCACAAGGAATCCCTCACACTGCTCAGCCCAGAGGGGTTTTGGGGGTTCCTGTGTGCAGCACGTAGCAGCACTGCCTGAGGCTGCTCTGAAGTGGTTTTCAGTTCCTGTTGGAGGAAAGTGACACTGGGACACAGACTTTGACAAATTTGCCTCCACAGCCAGCATTAGTCACCTTGGCATCAGCCAGAGATGTGGCACCACACGGAGCAGGCTGCTCCTCTTCCCTGAGCTGCCCTGGGCTGCTGGGCACCGACTGGTCCTGCCAGCAAGGAAGAGAGCTCCAGCCAAACTCTGGTAGAAACCAACCCTCCCACCCCTAAATGAATACATCAACCATTTGCTCTCTTGTTACCTTTGCTTTGACAGAGGGGCAGGGGCTGTGTTGACGTAGTCTGGCTCCTCATCCGAGCTTTCTGCCTGCAGAGCTGGGAGGGAGGATGGGAAGCAGCGATCAGCAAGTGGGTCAGGTCTGCAGACACACACACCCCCCACCACGTGCTGCCTGTCCTGCCAGTGTTCAGTCTTTGGTGCTCACACACTTCTGTGCCTAAGAAGCCTGAGGTGACACAGTCAAAGTCTCCTTGAAGAGGCTTCAAAACGGTTACTGACAAAAGGTCCTTGAAAGGGCTTTGAAATGGTCACAGCAGATTTGCAAACGCTCTGCAAGCAGTGAGTGTGGACAGCTCCTCAGAGCCAAAAGAAACTGACTTAGATTCAGTCCAGAGAGTGGCACAATCAGAAAGAGAATCAGTTTGCATAGGCAGCTTCAACAGCACAGACAGAAAGCTCTTAAATATATACACACACAGGTATACATTCACCACTGTCTCCCAGGCCAGACTACCCTCTGTGTTCCACAGGAAGCCACAGGTTAGGTTAAACTGCTGCTTAAAGGTTAGCTTAAAAAATACCCCCAGTTACTGCAGGAGAGTCACAGGGTGACCCACTGTATGTGCTGAACTGTCACAGGGGATTACAAGGCTGAGCCTGCACCAGGGTAGCTTCAAAACACAGCAGGATGTAAGACATGGAAGTGGCATTCCTCTGCAGCATTCCATGGTCAGGGTTTAGGCACAGCCACCTATGTGATGGCCTCTTAGCCATCAACACATCTCATAGAAGCATAGAATTGTCAGGGCTGGAAGAGACCTCAAGGATCATCTAGTTCAAATCCCCCTGCCATGGACAAGGACATCTCACACTAGATCAGGTTGCTCAGAGCCCTCTCCAGCCTGGCCTTAAAAACCTCCAGAGATGGAGCTTCACAGCAGCATTCAGTGTGCAACAATTTGCACAGGGCTTTAGAGGTTTATCATAAATGATTGGGTCAAAAAAAACAACTGAAGGCAAGGGTGGGTGATGGCTCCACTGCCTTGAGCATGGCCTAGGGGGGTCTAGCACAATGGGTACCCTGCCAGTGAGCCCCATCCCTGAACAGTAAACAACTGCTGAGAACATACCTTCTGCTTGCTGCAGTTTCCAGATGTGTATGGCTGTGCTGTTCTCATAGTCCTCAGCATCATCTGTCACTAAGAAGAATTTGGACAGGGTGATGTTGTAGTGGGCTAAAAATGGACTTCTGTGAACCCCCCACTCCTACCACCACAGCCTGACCACTCTAAGCACGTGGCTGAGTTTCCAGCCAGGCAGTTGCTGTCCTGCCACAGGTCTGCTGATGCTGCCTCATCACTTTTCCATCCCTGACCACACGTCTGGATGTCTGCAGGGCACGGGGATCAAACTGGTTCTGCTGCTCCTGCCTCCTCTGATCACTCCATGCAATTCCAGGCAGGAGCAGGGCAGTGCCAAAGGTGTTAATTCACCAACTTCACTTCTTGTGCTGGTTGCAGCATCCCAGGACAGAAGCTGGAAGCCTTTAAGCAGGCACAGTGATCCAACACCATACTACAGCAGCTCACTGGCTGCAGCCTTTTTGGGCTGGATGTGATGAGAAACCTGAGCTGGGGGCTGGAACCACAATTAGGCTTAGCTGTAACAACACTGAAATATCCAGAGAAGCAATGCAGACCACCTGCTGCAGAGACCTCCTAACCAAGGGGCTCAGCTCAGAGGCCAGCTTTTGGCTAAGTATCACCACCTGCATTGTCCTGCAGGGAGGGGCAATGCTCCAGGCCTGCTCCGTGCCTACAGCAGCCCTTCTCACCCCAGGCCCACCAGCGTGGAGCTGATAGGAAGAGCTGAAGCTGCAGAGGAGGAGGATTGCCCTCAGCTGAGCAGGTCACTGCCCCCTCCTCTGCAATTCCAGATGCACAACATGCACAGACCATGACAGCAGCACCTACCAGAATCAGAGCTACAGGACACTCCAATGATGACATTCTGATAGGAATGGGAATCACTCTCTTTCTCTGCCAGAGGGGAGGAAGAGGGAGAAAAAGGGCTTAAAGAAGTGTAGGTGACCTGAGAGGATCCCTCAGCACCTGCAGGAGAGGGCCATTCCCACACTGAATACATACATTAGCTAAAAAAGCATTAGTCTTCTTTTGACTGGCAGCCTGGGGGCTGACCCAGGGACAAGGCAATCTCCTGGCAGTCAAACCAGGCAGTCACCACCCCTTGGGAGAACCAGCACTGACACCCTGGAGTGGTGGCTGAATCTCTCTGACCATGGCTCCATCCATGAAGCCACCTGAGGGCAAGTGGCCAAGTTTGGTCCTCAGGCACTGTGATTTTGCTTACGGCAAAGGAATAACTCCCAAAAGCACAATGAGAAGCCTCACAGCAGCTCCTAGGGTGGACAGAGGCAGAGCTGGCTCCATGATGGTGTGAACCCCCAGGCACCCAGCCCAGGGTAGCAGTCAGGAGGGGCTTTTCCTTCCCAGTAAGTGTTAAGCTTGTGCCTGTTGTATCTTCCTGGGCTTATTCTTAGATTCTGGGAAGGAACTGAGCCCCAACTGCCCAAACTCAACATCTCCCTGAGCCCTGCACATAAATCCATTAGCCTCTAGAACCAAAAACAAAGAATGGTAAGGTTGGAAGGGACCTCAAGCATCATCTAGTTCCAACCCCCTGCCATAGGCAGGGACACTTCCCACTAGGACAGGTTACTCAAGGCCTCATCCAACCTGATGGAATCATAGAATGATTAAAATCTGCTTGAAAGAGTTAAAAAAACCACCCCAAGCTCACTGAATTCACCCCAAGCAGGTGCTTTCAGCCCTCTGGATGAGCCCAGGAGCAGCTGAACCACACAACTCCTTATATTGCTAACCTCAAAACCCAACTTGCTGCTGCCCAGAGATGAAACAAAGAACAAAGTGTTTTGTGCAGTCAGAACCATGAATGCATTTGGGCTGTTTGGGCAACAGATGGACTGACTGGGGCTTGAACATCCCTGAGGGCCAGCAGCCTTGCTTCAGCTCTTGATGAATGTGTCACCTAGACCCATGCTTGCTTCAGGCTATGCAGCAATAACCCACAGACCTAGCAAGACTGCTGGGCTCCCTGGAGCCAAGAGACATCCAAGATGGCAGCTGGAGAAGTAAACTGACTTGCTCATGTAGAGACCTTACCGTAGGGTGGGGTGAAGAACCTGGCACAGTTGTAGTAATCCAGAGCTATGGGCTCCCTGCAAGAAGAGCAGGCTCCATTAGCTCCAGGGACACTTCCCAGCCCAAAGCCTTCCCAGCCCAAAGCCTTCCCAGCCTGAGCTACAAGAGGGCCTGGACTGCACTGGGACCAGCAGGGATCTGCTGGACCATGCTGGTGGCAGATCAGTTACTTACACATAGGTAGCATCCTCTTGCAGTTGGTCCTCTGCAAGAACAAAGGGTTTGCCATCAGCACTCCACACCACTGCATAAAGTCAAGCTGCCACAACCCAAAGCACAGCTGGGTGAAGTCCCTGAGCACAGCTGGAGCAGATGTCCTCAGCAGCCAAAAAGCCCCAGCATGGCCCCAAAGTCTGTCCACAAGCAGGGCTGGGAAGCTGGAGCAGGGGGAGACAGCTCAGATCTCCCTCAGGCCCTGAGGAAATCAGAGCTCACCACTGCTCGTGGGCAGATCCTGACAGCTGGTAGGAAGACTGGGAATATCCTCCCCAGTTTGGGGACAGACAGCACAGCCCTCACCAGTAATCCTCTTAGGGCCAGAGCCAGCTCATGCTGCCTTGGGAGGGAGCAGGGGGGCTCACAAGCATCCCATCTCCCTCTGCTCTGTTCATCAGATCACAAAGCAATCACCAAATGAACCCAGCCTGAGCTCTGCCAGCTGCAGTCTCCACTGCTTGCATGCTCCCCACTGGTTCCCAGTCCCAGTAACCCTTCATGGCCCCAGCACCCTTCCCCCCATTCCCCCAGGACCTGCTGTGGCAGCATTTACCTGTCAGGAAATTCTGGTACCTGCACTTGTTCTTGCTCCCTGAGGGAAAGCAGAAGGGCTGAGCTGTGGGAGCTGTTCAGTGGTGGAGCCTCTGAGTATCAGCAGCTCTGACCCTGCCCAGCGATCTGCTGGAAGCTGGGGGTCATGGCTGCAAGGTTGGACACCCTGGGGCAGAGGTGATGGGATGGACAGGGCTGCTATGTTCCATTATGTGGCTCTGACCAGGCCTGGTCAGCTGCAGCAGGACAAGCACTGCAGTTTGCAGAACCACAGCATCACCACGGCTGGCAAACAGCTCTAAGATCACCTAACTGCAGCAGGGCCTTGCACCACACCCTTGAGCACCATGTCTAGAGGACCTTAAATACATTCAGGGATGGTGACTTAATCACTTCCCTGGGCAGTCTCTGGCAACCCTTTTGGTCTAGAAGATTTTCCTAATGTCCAACCCAAACCTCCCCTGGCAGGGGATGTCTTTCTCCTGTCCTATCAGTTATGACTTGAGAGAAGAGCCCAGCACCCACCTCTCTACAGCCTCTTTTCTGGGAGTTGCAAAGTGCCAGAAGGTCTCCCTTCAGCCTCCTTTTCTCCAGACTGAACAACCCCAGCACCCTCAGCTGCTCCTCATAGGACTTCAGGCTCAGAGCCAGGCCAGACCTCACTGAGCATCACTGTGCAGCATCCTGGGTAAGTACTAATACCAGGAGTTGTCATCATAGGACACCAGGCTGGAAGGGACCTCAAGGATCATCTGGTCCAACCTTTCTTGGCAAAAGCACAGTCCAGATAAGATGTCCCAGCACCCTGCCCAGCTGAATCTTAACAATGTCTGATGTTGGAGCCTCCACCACCTCCCTGAGGAGATTTTTTTCCCATGGTTTATTGTCCTTGTGAAGATATTTCCTCTTGGAATCTTGCCAGGAGCATCTCACAGCCATCCCCTGCTGTGTTTCCAGGATAACCCTATCATGCCCTGCCTGGCATCTGGCAGTGAGCAACCAGCCTCTGAGAGGCTCTGGCTTCCCAAAACTGGTGGCAGCTCCCAGCCAGCTCCTACAAAAACAAGCTGAGATTTGCAGCATCCCCTGCAGCAAGTCTTCCCTGGTGGCTGTGGCGCCCACCCTGAGGGGAGATGCTCACCATAGTCAGCATGGCAGGAGGCACTGAGCTCCTTTGTGGTTTTCCTGAAAGACAGAAAAGAGAGCTAAAATCCCAGGTCTGAGCAAAACATTCCAAGGATTCCAAACCACAACAATGACTCAGCTGGAAGGACCATCCATGGAACTCACCTGCAAGGTTACAACAGGACACAGACTGAGCAGGTGGAGAGTGTGGGGTCAAACTGGAACAGTTATGCCTGAATACTGCAGCAGAGTTGTTGTGGCTGTGCAGTTCTTGGGGGTTTTGGTGATGGGGAGGAAGGGATTTCTGGTGTCAGACTGCTTGTAAGCAAAGATTGGACGTTTCTTTTTCATGATCATATAGCCATAGAATGTGAGGGGTTGGAGGGGACCTCCAGAGATCATCCAGCCCAACCCCCTTGCCAAAGCAGGATGGCCTAGGGCAGGCCACGCAGGAATGTATCCAGGTGGGTTTTGAATGTCTGCAGAGGAGACTCCATGACCTCTCTGGGCAGCCTGCTCCAGTGCTCATGACATACCTGTTGTGGGTAGCTACAGCTCATCATCATTTTCAGGGTGTCAGGCAGTGATAGGACTGAGAGGAATGGAACAAAGCTAGAAATGGGTTGATTCAGACTGGATGTTAGGAAGAAGTTCTTCAGGTGCTGAGAGCCTGGAAGGGGTTGCCCAAGGAGGTGGTGGAAGCCTCATTCCTGGAAGTGTTTAAGGCCAGGCTGGATGAGGCTGTGGGCAGCCTGATCTGGTGTGAGGTGTCCCTGGGCATGGCAGTGGGGTTGGAACTGGCTGATCCTTGTGGTCCCTTCCAACCCTGACTGATTCTATTCTACGATCTCCTAGGGTTCAATTAACTTGTGGCCAGCACAACTCAGACTGGAGAACACCCAGAAGAGTCTAAACCTGCTATTGATCATCAATAAACCAAGCAGCCTGATCTAGCTGAAGATGTCCCTGCTCACTGCAGGGGTGTTGGACTAATGACATTTAAAGGTCCCTTCCCACCCAAACCATTCTGTCATTCTAATTACAGCCCAAGCCACATCTATAGGGCACAAAACTCCATCCCAAAGCCTGAGCATTCACATGTCTTGGGTGGACTTCATCCAGCCTTGGCTCTACAGCTTGATTTTGGTTGGTTGGGGTTTTTTTTAAACCTACCTTGCTATTGATAAATGTTCAGGTTGCTTAATTTGTTCCAGCCTTCTGGTTGTACCTAGCACCAAGAACAAAGTGAGATGTTCATTATTATGGCAGCAGCAGACATTTTGAGGAGCACACAGAGGATTCCCTGGTTTCTTCAAGCATTTTCCTAATGCATCCCAAAATAGCTTCCAAATCATTCCTTGAAAATTCAGAAGTAGCCAAAAGAGGAAACAAGCAGAGGAGAAGCTGCTGGCTGCACAGAGCTGGCCAGCAGGCACTGGAGGAAGCTGCAAGCCCAGCTGCTGCCTTGCTGCCTGCTCTCCCCCAAACCTGCTTGATCTGGGAGC
The DNA here is from genome assembly GCA_013396675.1 of Eubucco bourcierii. NCBI lineage: Eukaryota > Metazoa > Chordata > Aves > Piciformes > Ramphastidae > Eubucco > Eubucco bourcierii. Next base: position 198,745 of record VWZE01012106.1, on the reverse strand, counting down.
CTTTCCCACACCCAGCACCCCCCTGCCCCCATCCTATGAGTTGCACTGGCAGGTTGTGAGCTAATGCAAAGATGTGTAGAGGGGTTATGGGGCTGGACCCAGTGAGGTGCCAGGGTAAGCAGTGGCTCTGCAGAGCCCATTCAGCACAGCCCCTGTCAGCAGCTTGTGTCAGGGAGAAAATCAAAAGGTCAGGGCCCAACCCAACCTGCTGCAGGAAGCAGAAAGGGGGTGATGAGAGGGTGAGTCACCCACAGTGGCATTTCCCAGGGTGAGCAGAGGCTTGCAGCTCAGTGGCACTGCTTCAGTCCCTTCTTTTCAACATCAAGGCAGATGATTTCCTAGAGCTCTGAATCTGCATCCCTAGAAGCTTCTCAGGTGGCTTTGCCAATCTTGGTCTGCTATCATTTGACTGCCTGGCTTCAAGGTGACCTTTTTAGTTCTACTTTCCCCCCAAAGTGTGCATGCAGGACCCCCACCCTGCAAGACAGCAGCTCCATGCAGTGGCCATACTCACTGGGGTGGTTTCGAATCACCTCAAACCTCCGCTGGCTTTCCAGCCTGGAACAAACAAAGGTACAACCTCAGCTGCATTTTGGGGTCTACAACAAGGAAAAATCAATGCAAGAAACTTCTTTGCTTGGTGAGCAGAGAGTAGAGCCTCTGTGCTGGGCTCAGTGAAACACCAATGTGCATCACTCATGCAGGACCCTCCTGAGCTGGGAGAAGTTTCCAAACTCCTCTTTAAAGTCAAAAATGTGCTTATGGACCATTGCTGGAGCAGGCAAGGGAAGGGCCCAAAAGAAGGAAAACATCTCTTAAGATCACTCCTACTCTGATAATGCACCAGTTATGGCCAGAAAGAGCATTTCCACCCACAAAAACCTCATGAAATGGCTTCAAACCTCATTTCTTCACCTCCACTACCAGCCCTGCCCCTTGCAAGATCCCTTAATGTCAGCCTGAAAAAAAAATAACAATGTGGTCAGCCCTGCCCAGTGGCCTCCTGGTTGCTTCATGCAAACAATGGGAGCTGCTCTGAAGAGCACAAGAGGATTCAGCAGGTGCACACAGGCACTTAACAGCTCTGATCTGGGGACTCTGAAACTGTCTTTTCCTCCACCACCTCTTCCCGTTCAGGTTGCCATGGATAGCAGGTTTGGATGTGGGGGCACAGGGAGATGAGATGCTAAAGGATCAGTGACACCAAGCTGTGTGGTGCAGCTGGCATGCTGGAGGGCAGGGATGGGATCCAGAGGGACCTGGACAGGCTGGAGAGGTGGGCACAAGCCAACCTCATGGGGTTCAACAAGACCAAGTGCAAGGTCCTGCAGCTGGGTTGAGGCAACCCCAAGCAGCAATATAGGCTGGGCAGTGACTGGCTGGAGAGCAGCCCTGAGGAGAGGGACTTGGGGGTGCTGGTGGATGAGAAGCTCAACATGAGCCAGCAGTGTGCACCTGCCCCACCTGGAGTACTGCATCCAGCTCTGGAGCCACTGTTAGAAGAGGTCTATGGATGTGCTGGAAGTTGTCCAGAGAAGGACCACGAGGATGCTCAGAGGGATGGAGCTGCTGTGCTATGAGGAGAGACTGAGGGAGTTGGGGCTGTTCAGTCTGGAGAGGAGAAGGCTTTGAGGTGACCTTAGTGTGACCTTTCTGTATCTTAAAGGGGCCTACAAGAAAGCTGGGGAGGGACTTTTTAGGCTGTCAGGTAGTGATAGGTCTGGGGGGAATTGAGCAAAGCTGGAAATGGGAAGATTCAGACTGGATGTTAGGAAGAAGTTCTTCAGCATGAGGCTGGTGAGAGCCTGGAAGAGGTTGCCCAAGGAGGTGGTGGAAGCCACCTGGAGGTGTTTAAGGTGAGGCTGGATGTCAGGGGCTGGAAGGACCTCTGGAGAGCACAGGGTGTCAGGGGCTGGAAGGACCTCTGGAGAGCACAGGGTGTCAGGGGTTGGAAGGACCTCTGGAGAGCACAGGGTGTCAGGGGTTGGAAGGACCTCTGGAGAGCACAGGGTGTCAGGGGTTGGAAGGACCTCTGGAGATCGAGTCCAACTCCCTTGCCAGAGCAGGACCATAGAATCCAGCGCAGGTCACACAGGGACACATCCAGACAAGGCTTGAAAGTCTCCAGAGGAGGCTCCACCACCTCCCTGGGCAGCCTGCTCCAGTGCCCTGTGACTCAGCTGCCCTGCAGGCTCCCCTGGAACAGGTTGCACACAACAGTGTGCAGCTGATTTGGAATGACTCCAGAGATGGAGACCCCACAACCAGTGCTCTGCCACCCCCAGAGTAAAGAAGTTCCTCCTCACACTTAGATGGAACTTCCTTTGCTCAAGTTTGTGCCTTTTACCTCTTGTCCTGGCACTGGGCACCAGTGCAAAAAGATTGGCCCCATCCTGACACCTTCCCTGCTTTAAGTATTTATAAGCACTAAGGAGTGGGTTCAGAGGAGGGGAGGGAAGCTGGGGAAGGGACTGGAGAGTAAATCTTTTGAGGGGTGACTGAGGGAGCTGGGGAGGGTTAGTGTGAGGAAGAGGAGGCTGAGGGGAGACCTCATTGCTGTCTACAGCTGCCTGAAGGGATGTTGTGGAGAGGCTGCTGCTGGGCTCTGCTCACAGGTAACTGGAGACAGACCAAGGTGGAATGGCCTCAAGCTGAGACTGGGAAGGTTTAGATTGGACATTAGGGAAAAGTTTTTCATGGAGAGAGTGGTCAAGGACTGGAATGAGCTGCCCAGGGGGTTGGTGGAGTCACCCACCCTGGATGTGTTTAAAGGTGGTTTGGATGTGGTGCTCAGGGCTATGGTTTAAGGTGAATCTTGTAGAGCAGGGTTCTAGGTTGGGCTTGGTGATCCTGAGGGGCTTTGCCAGCCTGCATGTGTCTGTGATTCTGTGACATCCTCCCTCAGTCTCCTCTAAGCTAAAAGCCCCAAATGTCTCAGCTGCAAACATCCCAAGCCCACAGGGGCCCTCACAGAGCCCCTTGGCTCCAGGTCTGCTCCTGTATCAAAGGTAACAACTCAACTTTTTTTTTTT
>VWZE01012106.1:185244-195682 GCA_013396675.1 Eubucco bourcierii | reverse complement strand
TTTTTTTTTGTTTCTTCTTCTTCTTCTCTCTATCTTTTAGCTGTGGTTTGTCTGTTGCTGGAGGAAATCAGTGAGGAGGGTATGTGCACCACCACATTTCCTCCAGACGCTGCAGCTCGGAGGCTGCTCTGCTGCAGGGTCCCAGCAGCACCAGCCAAGGGCTGCTTATGAAGTTACCAGCCTCCCTGCTTCCCCAGAGCATGACAGGACAGGACAAGGACTCACCCTTCCAGTCTCCCAGACCTTTTTCCAACTAGCTAACAACTCACAGGCATGCCTGTCAGAGCTGCAGTTCCACTGGGGGTTGTTCTTTGTGGAGGCACAACCCCTCCAGCAGTGCCCTGCCCTGGGCACACTACCCCCACAGCCCATTCTCTGATGAGACTATTGGATAAAAATTGAATTTCAGCTGCAGGGCATGGAGTGGGTCTAGGTCTGGCCAGGATCTCACCCTGGGTGAGCTGCTCAGGGGAGAGCAAAAGGCAACTTACTGGCTCCTCTGCTTGCTCAGCTGCTTCTCTTGCTTGGTACCTGGAAGAGAAAGAAAAAAGCTCTTAGAGAAGGATGGTTTGGGAACTGGAAGAGAAAGGGAAAAAGCTCTTAGAGAAGGATGATTTGGGAGCTGGAAGAGAAAGGGAAAAAGCTCTTAGAGAAGGATGATTTGGGAGCTGGAAGAGAAAGGGAAAAAGCTCTTAGAGAAGGATGATTTGGGAGCTGGAAGAGAAAGGGAAAAAGCTCTTAGAGAAGGATGATTTGGGAGCTGGAAGAGAAAGGGAAAAAGCTCTTAGAGAAGGATGATTTGGGAGCTGGAAGAGAAAGGGAAAAAGCTCTTAGAGAAGGATGATTTGGGAGCTGGAAGAGAAAGGGAAAAAGCTCTTAGAGAAGGATGATTTGGGAGCTGGAAGAGAAAGGGAAAAAGCTCTTAGAGAAGGATGATTTGGGAGCTGGAAGAGAAAGGGAAAAAGCTCTTAGAGAAGGATGATTTGGGAGCTGGAAGAGAAAGGGAAAAAGCTCTTAGAGAAGGATGATTTGGGAGCTGGAAGAGAAAGGGAAAAAGCTCTTAGAGAAGGATGATTTGGGAGCTGGAAGAGAAAGGGAAAAAGCTCTTAGAGAAGGATGATTTGGGAGCTGGAAGAGAAAGGGAAAAAGCTCTTAGAGAAGGATGATTTGGGAGCTGGAAGAGAAAGGGAAAAAGCTCTTAGAGAAGGATGATTTGGGAGCTGGAAGAGAAAGGGAAAAAGCTCTTAGAGAAGGATGATTTGGGAGCTGGAAGAGAAAGGGAAAAAGCTCTTAGAGAAGGATGATTTGGGAGCTGGAAGAGAAAGGGAAAAAGCTCTTAGAGAAGGATGATTTGGGAGCTGGAAGAGAAAGGGAAAAAGCTCTTAGAGAAGGATGATTTGGGAGCTGGAAGAGAAAGGGAAAAAGCTCTTAGAGAAGGATGATTTGGGAGCTGGAAGAGAAAGGGAAAAAGCTCTTAGAGAAGGATGATTTGGGAGCTGGAAGAGAAAGGGAAAAAGCTCTTAGAGAAGGATGATTTGGGAGCTGGAAGAGAAAGGGAAAAAGCTCTTAGAGAAGGATGATTTGGGAGCTGGAAGAGAAAGGGAAAAAGCTCTTAGAGAAGGATGATTTGGGAGCTGGAAGAGAAAGGGAAAAAGCTCTTAGAGAAGGATGATTTGGGAGCTGGAAGAGAAAGGGAAAAAGCTCTTAGAGAAGGATGATTTGGGAGCTGGAAGAGAAAGGGAAAAAGCTCTTAGAGAAGGATGATTTGGGAGCTGGAAGAGAAAGGGAAAAAGCTCTTAGAGAAGGATGATTTGGGAGCTGGAAGAGAAAGGGAAAAAGCTCTTAGAGAAGGATGGTTTGGGAGCTGGAAGAGAAAGGGTAAAAAGCTCTTAGAGAAGGATGGTTTGGGAGTTGGAAGAGAAAAGATAAAAAGCTCTTAGAGAAGGATGGTTTGGGAACTGGAAGAGAAAGGAAAAAAGCTCTTAGAGAAGGATGGTTTGGGAGCTGGAAGAGAAAGGGAAAAAGCTCTTAGAGAAGGATGGTTTGGGAGCTGGAAGAGAAAGGGAAAAAGCTCTTAGAGAAGGATGGTTTGGGAACTAAAGATCAGGAAGAACAACAGAACACACTCACAAAACCTCTTCAGCCAGAAGCAGGAGGGGGCAGTGGAGGCAGTGAGCAGCTGTGGCAGCAGGAGTTTGATTTGTGCTTTTTAAACCAGGTCTCAAGTGCTTGTCTCAAACACCACCAAGCAAGGCAGACACTACTGGCCTCAAACCCCAAACTTCAGCCTCTGTCCCCCCCAGTAAAACCCACCCAGTGCTCACAGGTGGGCTTGGACCCCTGTTGGGGTTGTGCTGACTCCACTCCCTTTGTGTTTAATGTGTGGATAAATTTATCCCCCTGCCTCTCCTTCCTCCTGCCTGTCTGCCCCAGAACCCCCACAGGATTTGTGCAAGGTGCCCAAGAGCCACTCACCATGGAGGAGTGCTACAGGCTTTGGGGGGTCCTTCTCTCAGCTGCTCCCTAACCTTCAGCAGGGACCTTTGCCAGGCCAAGCTACTGGGAACATCCCCACGAAGGCAAAGCTCCCCAAGCTGGCACATGGCTGAGCAGAACCAAACTCACCTGGAGGGGACATCCCAAGAGGAAAGGGTCTGGCCAGAGTGACCTCTAGCCCAGAGCTGTGAGCAGGACCCCAAAGCACACCAGGAGGACCCCAAAACACACAGGCAATACCCCAAAGCACGCAAGGAGGACCCCAAAGCACGCAAGGAGGACCCCAAAGCACGCAAGGAGGACCTTACCAAAGAGCTGGCACTTGACACAGAGGCTGATGGCAGCCCCAAGCAGCATCAGCAGGGCAGCTGCCCACAGCAGTTCCATCTGTGCCATGGTCTGGCCACATCCAGCCTGAAACACAGCAGCAAGGGGAACTCTGTGAGCACTGTGGGCAGAGAAAACTTGCACCCCCCAGGGAGCCAGATGCTCTCTGGCTGTGCAGCCCTGGGGAGCTGGGTGGCTGCTGAGGAGGCAGTGTCCTGGGCTGATCCCCAGCAGAGTGGGCAGCAGGGGCAGGGAGGGGATTGTGCAGCTCTGCTCTGCTGAGACCCCACCTGCAGTGCTGGGTCCAGCTCTGGAGTCCTCAGCACAGAGAGACATGGACCTGCTGGAGCAGGGCCAGAGGAAGCCACAGCAATGATGGGAGGGCTGGAAGGCCTCTGCTGTGAGGCCAGGCTGAGAGAACTGAAAATCCTGGAGAAGAGAAAGCTCCAGGAGGACCTCCTAGCAGCCTTTGAGTATCTCCACCCACCAAAGAGGACACTGGCACAAAGAATTAAAGTCTGCTTGGCTTTACTCATTGCCAGTTCCAAACCCTATGGTGCCTCCAGCAAACATGGCCAGGAGATGCTCTTTTTTAATACCCAGGAGAGAGAGCAAAAAGAGAGGCACCTGGAAATAGTCAAAGCTGCCAAGACCTCTGTGTGAGGTGCTCCAGCTATTTCCCTGTAGCACAGAAGTACTTTGAACTCCATCCTCTTGCTTGTGGGCAAACTGGGATTATTTCTGTTCCCTGCAAGGCTGTCTGGACTCAGAAGGTCATGACAGCTCCAGTACTTGTTCTGCTTTGCTCTTCTCAGACCCCTGCAAAAACCTCTCACAGCCCTTTCTGAAGGAGCTGTGATGAGCTGCTGCAGATTCACAACATGTCCAGACCCACCCAGGCTGACCCTAGAGATGCAGGACCAAGCAGCCAGGCTGCCAGGCTGGAGCCTGCTCAAAGCCGTGTGGCTCCTCACATCATTTTTCCATGGCTACACTTGCCCCATGGAAACTATGAGCTGGGAGTTGTCTTTAAAGCTTCTGCAAGAGGCAGCTAAGGGAAGCTGACCAAAATTTATTTTACAGAGGGGCATGAGAGACACTGCTGGTTTGTCTGGGTGGTGGTGGTTTGGTTTTGGGTTGGGTTTTTTTTTTTTATTTCCTAAGTAAAGACAAAGCAGCTCTGAAGGCACCTGACAGGACTGACCCAGTTTGTACCATTGCAGGGCAGGTCACCATCTCCCTTCTAGAGCTGGCTTTAGTTCTGCTGTAACACAGCAAACTCAGGCTGCTCCCCAGCAGCACCAAGAGTGGTCCTGTGCAGGGGGTGCCAAGCAGGGCGCTGCATGCCCCATGCCAGCATCCCCTGCAGTGGAGGCTCTCACGGGTACCAGCTCAGCATCCCAGAGATATTCTCTGTGCTCCCCAAACCCCCAGGCCTATGGAAACCCTTCCTTTTGGTACAGAAGCCCCTCTCTTCAGGAGCTGGCAGGAGGAGGTGATGAACAGATTCAGGACAAGCAGCAGGCTGGAGGCACTTACTCATGCCTGGTGGGATATAAATACAATATGTGGAAGGCTGAAAACCTGCTTCCCCTGCTCTCTGCCTCAGGGAGGTGAGAGGAGACAATAAACAGACTCAAGTCACTGGGGGCTGTGAGGAGCCCAAGTGTATGAGGAGAACTTGAATCACAAACTGGGTTGGAAGGGACCTTTAAAGGTCACCTAATGCAACCCCCCTGCAGTCAGCAGGGACATCTGCAGCTAGAGCAGGCTGCTCAGAGCCCAAACCAACCTCAACTGGAATATTTCCAGGGATAAGGCGTCTACCACCTCTCTGGCCAACCTGGGCCAGTGTCTCTCCACCCTCAGGGGCAAGAATTTCTCCCTTCTCTCTAACCCAAGTCTCCTCCTTTTAGTTTCAAACCATATTCCCTTGTCCTGTCACACCAGCTCCTGCTAAAAAGTCTGTCCTCATCTTCCTTAACCACCTCTTTAAGTACCAAAAGGCTACCTGAAGGTCTCCCTGGAGCTGCCTCTTCTCCAAGCTGAACAACCCCAACTCTCTCAGCCTGTCCTCACAGCACAGATGATCCTTGCTTACCAGCTGTGCTTTCAAGAAGCTGAATTCAAACAGGGTGGAAAAAAAAAAAAAAGGTTCCCATCTAGTTTCAGGAGTAAAATCTGGACACCACCAAAATGCTCTGTGGTGTTTCTATACTTCTCTGTTCTCCTTTTGCATGTTTTTTTGGTTTAATCCTTGCATGAGGAAGCTGGTGGGGCCATGGCACATGGCAGTGAGCACTGTCTCAGCACCACAGCCTCACAAAACCCCAGGAGTAGCTGCCTGGAATAAGTGATTCCAGAGACAAAAACCCACTGGTGGTTGGCTAAAGCCATGAGCTCTGCAGCATGCAGCCTCTGCTGCAAAGGGGAAGCACCTTCCTGAGCAAGGCTGCTCTTCTCATGGCCTCAGAGAGGTTTTAGCACTCAGAGAGGCAAACTTTAATGTTGTTTTTTTAAATGGGAAGAGTGAAGGAGCCTGCAAAAGTTCATTTGCTCAGCATGTGCCAGGTCTTGCCAGCCTGGCTGCTGATGAGGGAGGTTTCCAGTCCTAAATTAAGGATGAAAGCCAGGAACAGGGCTCACTGTGAAGAGCCAAGGGAAGGAGAGATGCTTCTCTTCAGAGAAAACTGAAAGGTCTCACAGAATCACAGAATATTAGAGGTTGGAAGGGACCTCCAGAGATCACTGAGTCACAGAATGGTAAGGTTGGAAGGGACCTCAAGGATCATCCAGTTCCAACCCCCTGCCATAGGCAGGGACACCTCCCACTAGCACAGCTCACTCAAGGTCTCATCCAACCCCCCTGCCAAAGCAGGATCCCTTGGGTAGTTGGCACAGGAACGCATCCAGGCAGGTTTAAAGTCTCCAGAGGACACTCCACAGCCTCTCTGGGCAGCCTGCTCTGGGGCTGCCACCCTCACTGTAAAGAAGTTTCTCCTCATGTTGAGGTGAACCTCCTCTGTTAAAGTTTGTAGCTGTTGCTCCTTGGCTTATTGCTGCTGACCACTGAAACGAGCTTGGCCCCAGGCACTTGACACCCACCCCTCAGATATTGATAGGCATTGATCAGATCTCCTCTCAGCCTTCTATTCTGCAGACTAAACAGCCCCAGGGCTCTCAGTCTGTCTCCACAGGGGAGATGTTCAAGTCCCCCATTTGTCCTCATGGCTCTCTGCTGGACTCTCTCCAGTAGGTCCCTGTCTCTCTTGAACTGGGGCACCCAGAATTGGACAGAGTTTTCCATCTGTGGTCTCACTAGGGCAGAGTAGAGGGGGAGAAGACCCTCCCTAGACCTGCTGGTCTCTTGCTTTTAAGTCTGCTAAGGTGGAGAGAGTGCAAGGACAGTCACTGCCAGCCTGAAGGACACCAAAGTGAGAAGAGCTGCTTAAATTTCACTAACTTAGAGAGTGAGTGGGCACAAGCTGGGTATGCCCAAGCTACAAACAAAACCCCTAAGGGGTGGGAAGTCTGGAAGAACTTTCCAACAGCAACAGGAGAGGCAAAAAGCTCACTTAACACACACACCCCCCCTCCAAGAGCACTTGAAGCACATTTAAACTCCTTCTACCAAAAAAGCAGAGGAGTGAGGAAAGCGTTGCTGTGGCAGCAGCAAAGCCAGCTGCTTTTCTCTAAGATGGTGGCTGCTGAGGCTGATTTGGCCCTTTGCAGACACCCAGCCCACCCTTTGGGTTCACATAAGGATCAAATTGCAGGTTCACATCACATAGCCAACCTACCTGTAAAAAAATAAATGCCCCAAAGGCAAATACCAGCCAATCACCTTCCCTCCCCTCCAGAAAGTCTGGTGGCCTGCCCCAATTTCCACTAAATTAAGGCTAATTCAGACTGATTGGCTGAGTCACTGGCATGAAATATAAAGTGGAGAGTTTATTTAAAACCCCCAGCATGTGAAATTGAGCAGAAGCTTATGGAACAGATGCAATGTTCAAGCTTGACTCAGTGTCTCTAACGCTGCCAAGACGAGGACGCTGCTTTCTGTTTGCCTGCACCACACAGGCTGCAGCAGGCAGCCCCAGCAGGGTAGACTCAGTTCTCAGAGCAGGGAAGCTCCTGTGGCTGGACTCACTTCAATGACCAGTTTGGAGCTTCCAGAAAAGCTCCTTTCCAGAGGTCTAGCACTTCTCATTTCCTAACAGATTTTATGCCAGTGTCAGTTTTCTTAGCAAAGCTTCTGCCACACAGATCAAGACTGGGTTTTCACAGAATCACAACATGCAGGCTGGCAAAGCCCCTTAGGATCATCAAGTCCAACCAAGTTGATTCTACCCAACAAGATTCACCTTAAACTATATCCCTAAGCACCACATCCAAACCACCCTTAAACACATCCAGGGTGGGTGACTCCATCACCTCCCTGGGCAGCTCATTCCAGTCCCTGACCACTCTCTTTGTGAAAAACTTCTTCCTAATATCTAACCTAAACCTCCCCAGTCTCAGCTTGAGGCCATTCCCCCTTGTTCTGTCTCCAATTACAGCTATTCCAGCAGCCCATGCTTTATTTAATACCAGAGGAGCAGTAGATGTCTTTTGGTAGAACATAGGACGAGAGGGAAAACTGCAGTTGACAAAATCAACTTTCACACAGCACTTCACAAAGTGCTTTAAACAAAACCTCCAAACCTCAGGTGGAAAACAGCACAAATTCCTAATCACAACGAGGATGCCAGCAGAAGGGAGGGAATTCACAGAAATCTCTTGTATTTGTCCTTAAGCTCCCTGCCAGGCAGCATCCAAGCCAGGCAGCTTCCCTTACCACCACTGCAGAGTCCATGAGGATGCCACATTAGCAACTGCAGATCGAGGCAATTCATATGGAGGGAACTAAGCATTGCTCTGCAGTCCAGAGCCATGAAAATGAGCCAATATCACAGAAGATTATCCCCAAATTATCCTGTTTTGCTTGAGGGGGCCGTGGTACACTGCACATTGATCACCAGAGAAAACTGATGCCAAGACCAAGCTGGTTCTGTAGAGGGTTAGCAACTCCAAACACTTACATGGAGCAAAATAAACACACAAAGCCTGAAACCACAGGAGGTGTAGTTCCAGTCAGCATTGCATAGGGCTTGGAGGGAGAAACAGAGTGGGCTGTGGTGGTCCCAGAAGCTATAGGCAGGAGCTAGAAGCAGGACCAAACAGATCTGGGATGAAGGCAGCTCAGCTGAGCCTGAATCTTGCAGAATGTTTCAGCAGATGTGAATTAAGGCGATGGAGAACCAGGCAGGCTGCCATCAGAGATGGGGTGGGCAGCTGGAAAGAGCAGTGTCATAAAACTACCCATCCAGGTTGTATGGGACAGGCTCACCTCGGGTGCAGGGTGGGGGCATTAAGTGCTGCTGAGAAGATGTGATGGTTTGGGAGTTCCCTGCCCCCCCACACACTGTGTGAAATCCCCCAGACTAGACTCAGGTAGCTGGAAGTTAAGGACTGAAGCTCTATTTACAGCTCAGCACAATGTACAAGCAGAGAGAGATACAACAGACAGGAATAGTTACAGACATAGACAAGTTAAAGGGAATACAGAAACACAACTCCCCTCCCAGAAATCAGAGACCCCAGGAGGGGCTCCCAACCACCCTTCCACCTTCTCCCCACCCCTGTACCTTACCCCAAGGTTTTGGCTTATGCACAAGGTGAGTTTGGAGGATGGGCCAGGGGGGTTAGAAAGAAAGTGGTTAGTGAGGTTACTCAGCAGAGAGGAGAAGGCAAAAAGCCAGAGAGCCTGAGACTCTCCAAGCTCAAGAGTGTCTTATCTTTGTTTTGTGTTCTTAGTTTTATCCATCTCAGCAAGCCTATGAGTGGACATTGCCATTGTTTTCCTTTCACAGCCTGTAATATAATTCTCTCCATTAAAATATTCCAATTAGCCTCAGACCAGCACAGAAGAGGCATTTGGTAACTTTGGTACCTTGGAGCCTGTCGTTTGCTGGCCAGGAGCAGCAGTGAGGAGTAAGTGCAGCAGCACACTGCTTTGCAGGAGGGGTTCTGGATGCGTCTTGGTGTGAGCTGCTCTAGGTGATCCTGCTCTGGCAGGGGGATTGGACTGGATGAGCTTCGGAGGTCCCTTCCAGTCCCTAACCTTCTGCGACACAGCAACCTTGGGCTGGCTGCCTTGCAGAAGCTGACCTTCAGCCCTCTTTAAAAGCCTCACCGAGGTCTAGGCTAGGCTCTCTGAGCTCACCCAAACCAGAGCCTTCACACGAACCCTCGAGCGACCCCATGCCTCCCTGTCTCACCTTAGCCGCAGTCTCAGCCGCTCTCCCGCACCGCTCCCATCGCGTCCCGCCGCTGACGGCCGCAGCCAGCGCCGCTGGAGCTGGTTCCTCCAGGGCTCCCTCAGCCAGCCTCTGGTTTCCTGTCATCTGAATCACTAACCCCAACATCCGCCACTCGGCCACTCAGCCGCCTCACGAGAGGGACCCTGCGGGCTGCCGAGGTCCCCTCCCAAGCTGGGGCTGGTGCCCCCGAAAAGCTGAGTTGCTCTCTGAGCAAAGAGCCCTTGCAGGACTGGACTGCTGGGAGCAGCAGATGCTGCCTGGGACAACTCATCGCAGCAGATCAAGCCAACGAGGTCCTCTCCATTTTCAGAGACGATAGCAAGTCTCAAAGGCAGCCTGAGGTTGCTGTTTCACAGAAGGTTAGGGACTGGAAGGGACCTCCAAAGCTCATCCAGTCCAATCCCCCTGTCAGAGCAGGATCACCTAGAGCAGCTCATACCAGGACGCACCCAGAACCCCTCCTGCAAAGCAGTGTGCTGCTGCACTTACTCCTCACTGCTGCTCCTGGCCAGCAAACGACAGGCTCCAAGGTACCAAAGTTACCAAATGCCTCTTCTGTGCTCATATCAGGTCACATCCAGATGGGTCTTGTATAACCCCAGAAAGGGAGACTCTACAGCCACCCTCTGATGTTTCTAGAGGCCAAACTTGGAGCTCCTGTCTGGAAAACTATTCCTTAGGCTTCAGCATTGGCAGCTTGCAGACATCAGACACAATTTTGCTGTGGTCTTAAAAAAAAAAACAACAAACCAAAACAAACCCAAGCAACAAACCAAATACTTCCTTAATGTTTGAATACAGTAAGGAGGGCTCATGAATAATGGGGAACTTATCTACTGGCTTTGAGCCCCACTACAGTAGCTGTAAATCCAGACCTGCTGAAGCAGAGGGGAGCATGGGGGGCATCACAAAGATGATCAGAGGGTTGGAGCACTTCTACCTCCAAGGGCAGGCTGAAAGAGTTGGGGCTGTTCAGCTTGGAGAAGGCTCTGGGGTGGCTTGTAGCTAAGTGAGTGAGACATACAGGAAGGCTGGGGAAGGACTGTTTAGAAGGGTTTGTAGACATAGGATCATAGAATGGTAAGGTTGGAAGGGACCTCAAAGATCATCTAATTCCAACCCCTGCCATAGGCAGGGACACCTCCCACTAGCACAGGTCACTCAAGGCCTCCTCCAGCCTGACCTTGAACACCTCCAGGGAGGGAGCAGCCACAACCTCCCTGGGCAACCTGTGCCAGTGTCTCACCACCCTC
>VWZE01012106.1:165999-185160 GCA_013396675.1 Eubucco bourcierii | reverse complement strand
TGGGGGCTCCAGAACTGCACACAGGACTCCAGGTATGATCTGACAAGGCAGAGTAAAGGGGCAGAATCCCTTCCCTTGTCCTGCTGCCCACACAGGATGAGTGGCAATGGTTTGAAACTGGAGCAGGGTAGATTTAGGTTTGACATTAGGAGGAAGTTCTGCACAATGAGGGTGGTAAAATACTGGAACAGGTTGCCCAGGGATGTGGTTGAGGCTCCCTCCCTAGAGACATTCAAGACCAGACTTCATGTGGCCCTGGGCAGCCTGATCTAGTTGGAGGTGTCCCTGGTGACTGCAGGGGGGGGTTGGACAAGATGACCTTTGAGAGTCCCTTCCAACTCGATGCAATCCCTGAAACATGAATCCTGCTCTAGGCATAGGAGAGTCTGCACATGCACCTAACCCTGTGCAGCTGCAGCTGCTGGATACAACAGCCTGGCACAGGCCTGACACCCACAAACGAAACAAGGCTTCATGCTGCCTCTCAGTGAGGCTCTGTAACACCTCCTTACTGCTATTCAGGGAAGGGAATTTTGGTTATAGTTAAATTAGGGCACTCTCAAGCTGCTACAACCTGTCACCCACAGCCAGCTCCATGACAGAAGCTGACTCTTCTGTCCCAAAAATGATGAAACAGCCAACTCCCTGCAGCCTTTGCCACTCTGGGATGGGAATTTTGCTGTCAGGCTTTCAGAGGAAACACTGCTTTGAGGAGATGGTTAACCACCACATGTGCAGAGCCACTGAGACTTCCTTCCAATTCTAACCCGAGGTGTTAAAATAATTCCTTTGATGCACCTTCCAGAGCTCTTCCCACACACTACCTGGGTGTGGAAGGCTGTCCTGAAACCAGTACCTATAGCCTGAGCCAAGGATTAGAAGAGCAAGAGCCAGCTCTGAATTGCTTGGATGGTTTCTGTCTGGCCTCTGTGTAAAGGAGACTGACTCAACACAGAGTGCTTTCCTGACTACTAAAAGTTGCAACAAAATTGGCATCTCTAGCAGAGGTCCTAGCCCTGAAGTATGTTTTTTGGGGGGCTTTCCAGCAGGTTTTCAATGTATTTAAACATAAGCCTGGAATAGGTTGCCCAGATTGGTTGTGGATGCCTCCTCCCTGCGGGTGTTCAAGGTCAGGCTGGATGAGACCTTGAGCAGCTGAGTCTAGTTGAGAGGTGTCCCTGCCCATGGCAGGGAGCTTGGACTAGATGATCTCTGAGGTCCCTTCCAACCTAGGCCATTCTGTGATTCTGACAGCAGAAGTTTTAGAATCATAGAATCAGGCAGGGTTGGAAGGGACCACAAGGATCAGCCACGTCCACCCACCCTGCCATGGGCAGGGACCCCTCACACTAGATCAGGCTGCCCAGAACCACCTCCAGCCTGGCCTTACACACCTCCAGGGATGAGGCTTCCACCACCTCCCTGAGCAACCCATTCCAGGCTCTCACCACTCTCATGCTGAAGAACTTCTTCTTAACATCCAGTCTGAATCTCCCCACCTTCAGCTTTGCTCCAATACCCCCAATATCCTAAAAAAGCCCCTCCCCAGTTTTCTTACATCCCCCTTCAGATACTAGAAAGCCACAATAAGGTCACCTGGGGGCCTCCTCTTCTCCAGACTGAACAGCCCCAACTCTTTCAGTCTGTCCTCATAGGAGAGCAGCTTCAGCTCTCTGAGCATCCTCATGGCCCTTCTCTGGACACACTCCAGCATGTCCACATCCCTCTTGTAACAGGGGCTCCAAAACTGGATGCAGTCCTCCAGGTGGAGTTTTACACAAGAGTTCTCCATGGCAGAGCTACTGCTTTGAATGTGCTGGAGACAATGAGTTTGCCTTTTGTACCAGAAATCCATTTGACCAGGAACAGTTGTGGCTAGAAAGGTACCATGTGTGTGCTTACAGGTCCCCTGATGGGTCTCACAGCTTCGAAGATGACTCACTGCCATGGTACAGATGGCATGGGCTGCAGCAAAGGCACCTCTTGTTAGTGGCCTGATTGTCTCCTGCACTGACACACACAACTGCCCAGCCTCTCCAGGGCAGGTAGAAGCTGTTGCTGTACCTGAGGTGCAGAGCAGCCATCACACCCAGCACACTACAACAGCTCGTGGGTAGAGTGATGCCCTTCGAAGACAACAGTCCTGAGACACCAACCACACCTCCTACCTTTGCCCAGAAGGTGACCACTGCAGTAACACACACCATAGGAAGGCCTTAGGAGAGCACCCTCACTCCTCACATCTATCAACAAAACCACATCTATGCTCTTTGGGAAGCCAGACCAAGCCCCATCTCTGATATGCACACACAAAATCTCCTCAAGCCCAGCCTGGGATACCAGGCTCCATCCTCTGTCTGCTCAGTCCTTGCTGCTAAAAAACACTTCTAGGCTGAGTAGAAGAGAGAGAACCACCATGCTTTTATCCCCTGCCGTAAAGGGTATAAAATGCCACATTCACCTTTCCATGTCCTTTTCAAAACGTATCCATTTTGGCTTAGTTTTGTTTTCTCCCCATAGCAAACACACAGCACCTGCTCCTTCAGTCAGTTTGACCAGCTAACTAACCCCTCTTTTTCTGCCCTGGATACACAGCTGTACAGCAAGCTCTTTGGGCTTGGAAAGGTTGTGAGAAGAGAGCTTCCACCCCACCCATCTTACCTGCTGTGGCTGCGAGGCTGAATGCCCTGGGGGGTCAGTGTGCATCCTTTTAGCTAAAGGTGGGGTCTGCTCAAAGCTGGGCTGGGTGTGCTTGAACCAGGTGTTAGGACTAAGCTGGTCAGAAATCAGCAGTGAGGCAAGGATCAGCAATCAATGCAGCATCTAAACCTGGCCTTGCTGCAGGAACACACCCAACGCTGGAAGGGTGGAGGGAAGGTTTCTAAGCTCCACCAGCCTCTTTCTCCCAGAGCTCGTAAGCCTTCTGAGGAAGCGCTGCTTTGCGGGTCGGCACTCAAACCCCCCTGGCTCTGGGACTTAAGCACACCTCTCATCCCAACCACTCATTAACCCGTTTTGCAACACTCTCCTGGCAGCTTTAACGAAAGCCAGGTCTTGGAGGGAGTTTTCTGCCGTGCCGGAGTGGCAGATGCACGTTCTTGCGTGGCCCAAGAAACGGCTTTCCTCCGAGCTGTGGCTGCGTGAAGCGTTTCCCCCGGCGGAGGGGAAGTGCCACCCCCTCGCAGCCCCAGCTGCACGCCCCACTGCAAGCCTGCTCTCACCCAGCTCAAACCGAAAGCGGCTCCCTCGGCAGCTGAAGATATTTGCTGCCACCACCCAGCGGCAAGACAGCTCGCAGCTCGGGCTCCTGGGCTCTGCACAGGCCTGTGGCCAAGCCAAGTTTGCAAAGACTGACCTTCTACACCCCTGCGGCACCGCAAAGCTTCTTCCCACTCTCATCCTGCTAAGGTCATCCTTGTAGGCTCCATAATTCTTCAGTGTGAACACAGAACCCCAGAAGGTTTGAACGCTTTTATTTGAGGTTTTTATACAGCAATACAAATGATACAGATTCAGTACAGTACAGATCTCGCAGGGGTTGCTAGAGGTACTTAGTGATTTGATTTGATTTGATTTTTTCCTTTTTTTTTTTTTTCTTTTTGGTTTATTGAAAAGAAAGAGGCAGATCTTGGGAGCACGGTGACATAAACAAAACAATCTCATAGCAGGAAGCAAATCCCTACCATGGGGAACAGTAATCTGGCTGATACCTACTGGGTAGAAAGGTGGTGGCAGCGTTCCCAAGCAGTAACATACCCAAAACATCAACCCTGGGGTACTCTAGAGCTTTACACGAGGATCTGTGAGCTTACAGGTAAGCAGGTTGTCCCTGTAACAGTGCTGAAAGTCCTTAAAGCCCTTGGATGGCCTTTGCTGCAAAGGGGGCAGAAATGAGGGAAGCCATTGTTGAAGCTGCTGTTGAGCAGGCAGAGTGTCATGGGTTTAAGGAGCCAACAAAGTGAAGCTCTCAAAGGAATCGGAGATAAACCAGAATTATATTTGGAGAGTTACAGATAGAAATTACAAAGCAGATACAGAATCCATAAGTGAACCCCCTGAATTTTTCCCCAACCCAAAACCTAAATCTATCATCCCCAGTGCTCCAATCCTCCTTCCCTCACCATGCCTCTGCCATCCAAGAGGCCTAAGCACAGCCTCTGGAGGCCCCAAACCAGGCCTATCCTTACATGTTTGTCCCAACAATGCAGCTCCTGCCTGGCACAAGGCTGGAGGGGGAGGAAAGGAGAGCCAGTTGGCCTTGCCATGAGTTTATGAAGAGATAGCAGAATTATGGGATTGAATAACAATCTTCTAGTCCCTAGAGGATTTTTTTTTAACCTTACAGTTCCCAACCTGGGACACAGAGTCATCTAATAGCGTCCTTGCGGCCACGGCAAAGGAAACCATTAAATGGTTTAGACTTAGTCACCCAAACAGCTACAGTTAGGGGAGGAATGTGATCTCACACCTAATGACAGCAACACTGCACACACACTCTGACACTGTGTGTGCAACCAGAACCTGACCTCCTGCTTCTTGGGCCCACCTAAGCTTTGGGTTGAAGCAAGCAGATGTGTGGAGGAAGCAGCAAAGCTCCCCTGCAGTCCCTAACGTGCAGAAGTGCAAGCTCTACACCTACAGCTTTGGTGTTAATGTTTCTCCAGTCAGTCCCCAGCACAAAATGACATCAAGCTACTGCTGTTATTAAGATGCCTCTGGCCTGAGAGCCAAGTGCCTGGCACTGAAAGGGTAAATCCTTTCAGAAAGCTGGGTCCAAGAATCTGCTGACACCTTTTTAAAAGCTTCTGATGGGTTGGGTGCAAGACTGCTGCAGTGAGTGGTACCAGAGAGTAAACTGCAGATGACCTGGTAAAACTGATGCACCCAGTGAAAGATGGCCTCCTGCCACCCCAAATAAACTTGATTCCTTGAAATCCTGAAGTGGGATAAGTGGCATTTGAGAGGAGGGATTCAGCTACCAGACTGGAAAATTCCAATCTCAGCTGGAAATCAGATTCCCCTTCAGCCACAGAAACTCCCTTTTCAGAAAGCACAGGACAAGCATCACCTACAAAACATCACTCCAAGAATCCAGTCCAGAGCAGTGCCCTTGACAACTACAAAGTCACCTAGAACGTGCCAGAATGCACTACCAGGCCTGTTCCTTCAGTCTTGTGTGGTAGCAAAACACAGAAACCACCAGAATGCAACCCAAATATTGAGCACTGATTTAAAGATGCTGGCAGCTAAGAGCTCATTGCCCAGGTCCTTGCTGAAAGCCAGTTTGAATAACCACCAGAACTGCTTCCACAGAGGAGTGAGGTCGGTGCAGCAAGCCAGAGATCTACCCTGATCTGCTGCATTGCTTGGAGCTGAGCTGACACAGCAGCCCTTGCCCAGAACACACTCTGGGTGACCAGGGGAACTGTCACTCCAAACTGCTCTGCTCACAGCAGCCAGCAAGCCAAGGCCTGCTCTGCAGCTTGCTGCAGGTTGAGTGCTCTGACAAAGAGGTCACACAAGCACTTCCAAATTAGCTGGCTTTACTGTGAAATCTCTCCTGCAAAATGGATTTGGTCTAAAACCATCATCATTTTCTCATCTTTCCTGCAGACAAGTCAGCAGCCAGCACTGCAGGCAGCATTTTACTATGTGCTGAAGTCAGGATGGGAACTAATAGAATTCAGAAAAACTGGGAAATATCAGCATCATCCAAAACTGCCCTGGGACAGCGAGTCTCAGCCACACTCTGTCCCAACCAGCAGAACTTCAGCAACTCACAGGCAACTTTGGAGACTCTTAGTAGTGCCAGTACATCTCAGTAGTAGGTTAACATCTTGTTGGTCCTCTAGAAAGACAAGTAAGCTACCCCCAAGGGCATAAATTGAGCTTGACTCTACCAGCAGCCCATCACTGCAATATGCAATCACTCCTACACCTCTTTCTTCAGCCATCACAACACTCATGAGCACAGACCCAAAGAGCCCAACTCAGATGCTGTTAGACTTGCATGGTCCAGTGAGCTGGCAACACACCCACGCCAGCACTGGGCTGCTGCCATCAGAGGACTGGGATTAGCTCTTCCAGCACTGCTCCTGGGCTTGGGAGCCCAGTGGGGTTTATTTTCTGCCAGTGGAGCTTTGCAGCACATTAGATGCAGACTGTTACTCCTGTGTTGGCCCACAGCCCTGCCAGACACACCACACTAGCCTTGCCACCACAGCCCAACTGGAGAAACACAACAAAGCACTTTCTACAGTAGCAAAGCAAATCCAATCTCAGTTCCAAAACCTGTCTGCTGCATTCTTCATTTTAGTTTGGGTTATTTTTTAATCTGGAGCTTGAAGAAATTTCTGCACAGCTACTAGAAATAATTTGGTGAGAACAATAGCCACAAGTGAATCACCCATGGTTGCCACTGCTAGTAACCTCCTTGGGCTGGGCTTTGCCATGCCAGGCTTAGCTTTAAGCTGCAGGTAAAATTAAGCACTACAGATTCAACCTTGACTGCTTTTTACTGGTGGGATGGGTTCAAAATAATCTTGTTGCCTCCTACAAAACTTAAAAGCCATGTCCATACATTAAGTTTAGTTTTGTCAGCTGTTAACCTAAGCTAGTTTGAAATGGCTCTGCATAAGCAAATCACAGAATGGTAAGGTTGGAAGGGACTTCAAGGATCATCTAGTTCCAACCCCCTGCCATAGGCAGGGACACCTCCCACTAGTACAGGTTACTCAATGTTCATCAATTGCACTTTTAAAGGGGGAAAGGGGACTGGAGGAGTCTGACCCTAAACCTTGTGAGAAGAATGCTTTAAATAAACCAGGAAATACATTAGCATTGGTATACAAAGAGCTACTAAATATTTGGATTAGGCTGCACTCACTTGGTAGGAAATCCTTGGCAAAACATTAGCAGATAGAGGAAAGGAGAGCACTAAAATGAGCCATTTCCCACCTCTCTGCCTTTCTCACAAATCAGCTTCACTTTCCTCTAGGCAGTGACAGAATTACTGCTGCCACTGTCAGGTTTGAAAGGCCAGCTCTGGAGCAAGCCTCTGACACACTAAACTGCAGCTGTTACTCATCTAAGACAGGCAGGAGCAAGGGGCTCCAGAGCAGGATTTGAATTCTCTGCTCAAGCTGTCACTGCAGCAGGTCTGAAGAGCAGACCTGAGCAGCTGGAAGGCAGGAAGACAGGAAGATTCCCATCCTTTTACATTGTGGGCAGCACTAAAACCAACAGGAAGGTCAGGGCTCATTTCCTCACTAAAAACTTGGCTCTTATACGTCAAAGACAGGGCAACAGTCTCCTTGACAGTTATGTTTAGTGGGAAACAGGGCAGCTGAAAAAGGGGGAAATTGGGCAAGACAGCAGTGAGCTGATGTTTACTCTGTCCTGCCACAAGGAGTCCACATTAAACTGATCCCCACTCAAGCTGGGAGGACACAGATGTTTTGGCCCATACCAGGCAGAGGGTTGCACAATCCAGCTCTGGGAAATGGCACAAGCAGCTATGACCTTCAAGCTACAGCACAGCTGAATTCTGCCTGGCAGCCTCAGGCAGGCTGAAGTTACACTGAAGCCACAGGACAAAGAACTTGGGGCTCACTTGGACACAACTTTCCCTTCACCATGTCCTGCATGCACCAGCATTTATTTAGATTTGATTCCTCCCCTTTATCTTTTCCCCCTCTCCCTTATTTGTGTAAGAATGGGTCTGGTCTTGCTTCCCCCACTAAATTTAAAGGAAGCAAACTTCCAAACTGAATACAATGTTTGAAAACTGAGGCGTGATGGGGGGGGAAGAAAATAAACCATGCTAGAGCAGACTCAATAAAGACCAATGTTAAGTATTACTTAATGTTTTCTTTTATTTAAAAGATCATTCACAAAATACCATATCCATAAATTTATTTTGTTACGAAGCAGAATGTGTTAAGTGTTTGGAATTTTTTTTTTCCTCCTTTTTTTTTAAATTTTTTTTTTCCTATTTTTTGTTGGTTTTGTTTTTACATTTAAAAGTCAACAGTCGTGACTAGAGGTGAGTTTTTGTATGGGAATTTGTTCTTAAAAATCTTTTTTTTTTTCTTTTTTTTTTTTTTCTTTCCACATTGAAGATGTAAATAGGTCAATTATTGGTTTGGAATACAACCACACAAATGCATGTCTGTCTTAATTTAAAGTATTAGTGTTAGACAAATGGTTCTTACCTCAGAAGCAGATTAAGTGACAGGCAGCAGAAGGAAGGAAAGAGTAGTTCTGTAAATTGCTGGGACTCTGACATTAAAGGTAACTTTAGGGAAGGAATTCACCACTAGCCAGTGATGCTGGCAGTGAAGCAGCCATGCTTCCAAAGTCCTCTTGCAAGCACTCTGGTGTGCCAGCTGTTTTATCTGAAAGCTGTCAGCACTAGCATTAGGGGCCCAAGTGTCTCTCATGCACTGGACACATCCACACTTCAGTGTTGTAGATTCAGGTTGTGGTTTTTAAACACGAAATGGTCTCTCTCCTTTTGCTCCAGCCTCACCTCCCTCCTCCCACACAACACTGGTAAGTAACATTTCAAGTGAAGAGAGATGCAGCAATCAAAGATGCTTTTAAACTCAAACTTCTACATGAAGAGGATCTATAACAGTGATTTCTAATCTGCCCATTTTCAAGTGATTTGGAAAGCAGAGATCTTAAAACTGTACACCACTGGGCAAAGAAATAGAGGGCTAACAATGATTACATACTGCATGGCAAAAGTATATACTCCTTCAACAAAAATAAAAAAGTCCATTTTATTTGTAGAAACTTCATTTAAAAATTTCTCAAACATGTAAAACCCAAAAAAGTAAGCAGAAAGAGCCAGTGAGCTGCTGTGCTCCAACAGGCACAGTTTTGCAGCACTAACCCTGAGCTCAGGTGTAGTACCATACCATTTCCACCAACAGCCACCAGCAAGAGGCTGCTGGCAGCAGCTTTATCCTTAGTGATTCTACCACCTATTCACCAGGCTCCATGTCAGCCAATTTTATTTCCATCTGTTAAATTGATGCTTCCTGGTAGCCTGGGTGAAAGGGCAACAGTCCCCCCTTAGTTTCACCAGAGGCCCTGCTGCATCCAGTAGCTCCATCACCAGTTATCAGAAATGGTATTTCACTACTTGGTTAGAACTGTAAAGTTCAACTCATCTGGACTCTCCAGTTTTCCTCTTCAGAGCCACAGCAATACAGAACGAGACATGCAGGTCAGAAGAGGAGCACTGAGAAGGTAAAACAAAACATTACAGGGAAGTAACTAAGTCTAACCTGTGCTTCTAAAGTAAAAGAAACCCAGAAAGAAGTGAAGCAGCACCTGTGTCCAGAGACCTCCACACTTGTGGAAGCAGCTACACTGCCTTATCTACTGGCATGTGTGCTGCTTGGAAGGAAACAGAAGAGGGTAACTCAGCACAAAGCGGGCACTAGATACAGCAAAGCCAAGAACGTACTAAAAACCACTTGTTAACAGCTGACATGCATTCACAAGCTCTGTATTTTCGGTTTCAAAGAGGACAAATACCCGATGGTAGGAATGGTAAACTGCAGGGTTGACATTCCAGCAGAGCTAGTCACTCTGTACTGTCTTGCTTTTTCTCCCGCCTCCCCATTCCCTCTCAACCCCCGACTCAGTCATGTTCTTTTACTACTTCCTCTCGGGGCTTGGCTCCACCGAAGATAGCAGAGTTGGGGTTGGCTACTTGGTTGAGGGGAGTAGCAACTGTTCGAGGTTTGAGCTGAAGTCGGGGCCGCTGTGCTCTTTCCTCTGGAAGAGAAATCATTCAGGTTTTAAGAGCCGCAGCTTTAACCCACCAAAGCAAGCAGAGGTCTCCCTCATGAAGGAAGACTCCATTATAGAATTGTCTTGGGTGGAGAAGACCTCTAGGATGGAGCCCACCTGTCAACAGAGGACACAAAGGGTTTACCTTCTGTTGGCTCTCTGAAGTCCATGGAAGACCCACGAAGGGGAGGTCCATCTCTGAAGCGACCAGTGCCGCCGCTTCCCATCGAGGCACCCGGTGGTCGCCGGTCTCCAGGGCGGGTTCCTCTACCCCGGCCTCCCAAGAAGTCATCGTCTTTGAATCCTGAAGATGAAAGACAGTGAGTGCAAAGAACACATCTGGCAATGCTTTGAATCTACATTTTATCTTGGAAAACCTTGCAAGCCACTGCTGTCAGTCCAAACGGATGCACTGAGAGCCTCTGTCCACAAGGCATTTTGCTTTGTAGATCTAACAAGTTCATACAGATTCCATTTCAAACCAAGCAGACTCTGCCAAGGGGACAAACTGCTTTGTTCACCTAGAAGCTTACTGGAGTGTGGGTCATCATCAAGTGAGCTTAAAATATGAGTTTCAGCTGCAACTTCAGTCTGTTAACATTATTAGCTGAATTCAGAGACACCAGAAGAAGTACTCAGGGAATACTTCTGTAGCCAGCTAATCAATCACACTGGCTACAGCCTGAGCTTGAAGGCTGCAGGAGCAGAACAAAAGGAAAAACAGTGAGGGAGTGGTGGAGTGCCTAGGCCTTGGAAAACAGAGCCTTAGGAAAATAGCAAAACCCCAAGGCTTTAGTTGTACTGTAAAATGACCAGGTACTTACTAGACAAGGCAAAAAGAGTTGGAAAAAAAAAAAGCCCAATTCAGACTTTAAAACTATCTGCATTTCTTCAGTTTGTAGAAGAAAAACATCAAGAACTGTCTGCTGTTGACCAGAGCTCCAGCATGTACCATTGACTACCCTATAGTACCTCTCCTAGCCTCCTGCATTCAGTGTGCTGTTGGCCTGAAGTATCCTCCTCCCACCTAAGAGGAATATATTCAGTTTTCAGATGCTGACTGGAAGAGAAAGTTGTTTTATTCCCATCTGAGATTTCCCTTTCCACTTCAGTATTTGGCAGAGCTGCAGAACTGTCCATTACTTACTTCAGTGTAAACAACCATCTTTAAAAGTCTTGATCCAGAGCGAGGCTGTACAACCTGAGAGGAAAAGCTTCTGTAGCAGCTAAGCCTTAAAATGCTAGACTTCTGGCTCACAAATCACTCACCCAGCATCTCACAAGCTGAAATGCATCCACACCTGCAGAAGCTGATGCTGAAGCTGTGACACCAGAATGCTTAGCTACAAAGGCAGGTTAAGCACAATGCTGTAGCAAGCTTCCTCTCTCCAACACCACGCTTCAGTTTCATGCTAGTGGCAAAGGCACACTTTGTAACCACTCCTCCTTTGTCCATTCCACTCAAGCAGAGAGCAGACATTGCAGAGTTGCACTTGCCAGCATCTCTCCAGCAGAAAATGGACCAAACCCACAATTTCAGAGGACAACAGCAATAGTGTTAGTATCACCCTGAATTCCACTAGCTAGAAACTGACTGGAAGTCAAGAGCAAACCCAGTGGCTCCATCATTACCTTCCATTCAGCAAGCTCAGTCATTTGCTGTAACTTGCATTACTGTAACAGGTCTTAAGGTTTAGGCACACTTTGCACTTGAAAGTTATTTGGAACACCTATTTTTGGAGAGGTCAGATGCTTCAGGGATACACAACATCATGCCCCATCTCCTTATGAAGGTGAAAGCCTCTGCTCTGAAAGAGTACATTCTCAGCTTTTCCACAGGAGCTGTCTGTTTCTGCTACTATTCAGAAATCTGCTTGGTCACATTTGAGAAATGCTTAAAAAGCCTGAACACCACAGGCTGCATCTGGACAAGTATCCTGTCATTTAGGCCTGTTTCATAAAATTTATAAGCAAGACTCTTCTCTCTGTTATTAGGCAATGGAAGATTCCTCCTGAAGAATCCCACTGCAGGTGCAGTGAAGTTGAATACAGAAGATTCAATTAAAATGGTAATGGGGACAAATGTAGCCGACATGAAATCTGAACATTTCTGTGCCTTATAGGCTGCCTATCTGTATAAGTGTTAATACTGATACCAGAATTGAAGTCATCTCTGGAATCCCATCCACCTCCTCTGGACTCTCGGGAACCTCCTCCCATTCCTAGGAAAAAAGCCACAATTGTGTTCGGGTCTGAAGCTCTGGGAAAGACTGAGCAAGGGGACACCAAAGCTTCAGTCCTTCAACATCCAAGGTCATGTTGCTGGAAAATCCTTTTGCTTCAGTACTACTGAGTTCCATTGCACAGAAACAAAAGGTCAGTTTAAGTTAACCAAGAAGAAATGGTCAGAAAGGCTTCTTTAATACATATTCGATGGAGACCTTCAGTGAGTCTACTTCAGGTAAGCCTCATCTATAGCAAAGCCTCCTTTTCCCTTGCAACAGGAGATAGCTAAAATAAGTATTTGTCTCCTTGTGCTTACTCAGTTTTCTTACATCATATTAATATAGTAGCAGATCAGACTGTTGGGTTTATGATTGTCCTCTGCAAGACACTGTACATTACCAGGGGTATTGGTCTCACTTCCTGGGCTAGGAGTGACAACATTCAGCTTCTGGACACAAAGCACATCCATATTCCAGACATTTCAGGAGCAGCAGCAGCTAGGTTAGAAATGTGTGTACATGTATAAAACATTTCTTTCCTATTATCATCTGCATGCCTTATCTTAGCATTAGTTAGCACCAGAAGTCACAGCTACAACCATTACATTGAAGAAGCTATTTAGAAAACTGGAAGTCACCTCTGTCATCAGGCCCCCCTTTTCTGAAGCCAAAGCCACCTTTATCCTGTTTTCTGCCTTCTGCTATGTCCACTCGGAGCGATCGGTCACCCAAAAGCTGTTAAAGAGAGGAGAGAATCACTTCAAAATCTATCATGTGTGCTGCCAAGGAGTTTGAGACTACTTTATTTCACAAAACAACTGCGAGTATACTTACTGCACCATCATACGTAAGAGCTTCCTTGAGTGATTCCACCTCATCGAACTCTACGTAACAAAATCCTGCAAGAAGCAACTCACAGGTTAATACCAGCACTTCGTAGCCTCTCTAAGCAGCTGCTCTTCTTGCACATCTGCTAACAGTCTCTCTTTTCCTTCAAACATCAGCTAGGATCTGCTAAGTGCAAGATGCACACAACTCAGGAACCAGACAACGTTAATGATGAATGCATTTACCTGTGCCTGCTGCTGATGGGGACAAGTCCTGAGGCAGAACTCTACAGGCACTACACTGACAGCCTGATAAAATTCCCTGGACCACAGGGCTCTCATTACAGCTTAGATTTGCTCTATCTATCCCCTTAGTTATTTAGCTGAATATTGACATTTAGTTACCAATATTTTTAAAGGAGAAGCTGAAGTACCTGCTTGGCTAGCACTCCAATTTTCTCACCACACCCTTTAGTCAATTTCTTTCTTTTTTTTTTTTTTTCAAAGACCCTCTGTTAAGAGTTAAGTCTTCTTCCCCTACCTAAAAGTAATTTGTACTGGCCAATTCAGATTGAAATCAGATTTGCATCCTCTAAACCAACTGTCTGAATAGCTTATCTACTTGCTTTTTCTCCCTGTCTGCTGAAGATAATAAGAACTGAAGCTCTGGAAGTCTTCTGAACTAAAGATCATGTAAGCACTGAACACTTAAGGTCATGGATCTTAAGAGGGTCAGACACTTCAGCCTTGTTAGAGTTCATACAAGATAAACAGGGTTTGAGAAAGTCCTTTTATGACAGGGCAAATATTGACTCTTGCCACCCAGGTTAAGTTTGTACTTTTAAGATGATGGCAGTAACAGTGAATCTCATTCAAACAAGATGTTTACTTGGCAGTGAATGAGAAACTTGCATAAGTCAACATAAGGCACAAACACAGCTCAACAGTGCTAACTGCACTTTAGAGTAGACTGAAATTCCCAATTAAAGTGACTTGAGAAGCACCTTACTTTCTCCCACCATTCAGCCATCTACAACTAAAACAGCTCTGCACACAGACCTTTAAATTTGTCTGTTTCCTTGTCTCTGACTAGTCGTACACTCCTTACGCTGAGATCCTTGAAGATGGCATCTATGTCACCTTGAACAGTGTTGAAGGGGAGATTTCCCACATATGCTGTGAAAGGAGGTTCTGTTGGCAACTCTTTCTGTTTGCGAGAACCAAGGCCACCACCACGAGACCTGTTAACAACAAAAAAAAGCATCTCTGGAACTCGACTGCCAGCACAGTTGGGAATGTAGTACAGAGCACTGCTCAGGTGTTGTTTGACTTGTTGGGAGTGGATTTTTCCCCACAACTTTGGTTAATTTGTCTATCCTTTTGCCTGTATCTCCCACCTCCAAGTACTGGCCACCTCATCTTTAGCACACTTGTACTTCAGTGGCAAAACAAATAGGCTGAGGGAGATGGAGTTTTTCAGCCTAGAGAAGACTCTGAGGGAATCTTCCGATACCTGAAAAAAACCTGCAGGAAGGCTGGAGAGGGACTTTTCATAAGGACATCTAGCAATGGGACAAGAAGGAATGGCTTTAAGCTGAAACAGAATAGGTTTAGACTGGATCTTAGAAAGAAGTTCTTCATTATGAGGGTGGTGAAACACTAGAACAGGTTGCCCAGGGAGGTTGTGGATGCATCCTCCCTGAGGGTGTCCATGGCCAGGTTGGATGAGGCCTCGAGCAGCTGAGTCTAGTTGAGAAGCATCCCTGCCCAGTATGGGGAGGCTGGAGTAGATGATCTCAGAGGTCCTTTCCAACCTAAGTCATTCTATGACTATTTAAACACACTACAGGTGAACTCAATAATAAAGTGAGTGAATTTTTCTCATCCTGCAATACATTAAGAAAACCAACATAAGGTTATCTCTATTTTTGCCTATTCAAAAATGTCCCTTACTGAAAAAAAAAACAACACCCAAGCAAAGCCAAAAGCATCCTAGACAAAATTAATTTTAATTTAGATCAGTGAAGAAACAATTGCATGGCACACACATTATTCAGAAATTCAGCTGAATCCAATGCTTATTTGGCTAAATAATTATCAGCAACCACTCCACAATTATCTAAAATTACCTCAGCAGCATTTAGTCTAACAGAAACATTTTCCTCTAAGCCTTAAGTTATTGCTGTAACTGTCAAGATATCTGGAATGCTTTGAGTTGAACAGATAACACAATCAAAGACTGAAGTAAACTTCCCCCCCCCCCTCAGTCTCACTTCAGGCTACTGGCATTGCTTGCTGAAAAACCAGATTGTACCAGCTAAGTTCTCCACTACATACATGTAACACATCTGCCTGTTAATATCTCCTGTAGAGCTGACTCTTCTAAAGATGTTATCTTCTTTACAGACAGCAAGATCTGTACTGTGGGTGCAAGATGGCCTTACATTACAGCTCCTGGATTTCCAGGTTACAGGATGCCACTGTTACTGGTTCAAACACCACTTGCCCCACCTAAGCAACCTTTTGACTTTTACCTGAGCTGCCTGCCTACTATTCTGCCTATGCTCTCCTCAGTGCCTTACTCTTACTGGGCTTTCTTCAAGTCTGTTCCCTTTCCCAGAGGCTCACTGTGCATGTAAAAGCACAATGGAACAAAAACTGTGCATTTTGGACAATAATCCTCATATGCCTTTGCCTCATTAATAGGTCAAACACATAGTGGAGAACTACATCTCTTACAGTTGGATGCTATGTACTGTGGCCATAAGATTTGAGTCTTGATGAAGAACTCCAAGAAAGTGGAGTTCCACAATATGTAGAATCTGTTCCATGCCTTTGTTCTTGATTCTCAATTTTGGTCTTAAAAACACCTATTATAATACCATAAATGTACTTCATATCCAAAAACCTTAATGTTCATGCTCTATAGGAACATTAACATTGCTTCAGCTGAGTTTAAGAGCATTCCCTTCTATACCTTCTCACCATGTTCTCTGGACTGCCAGTCATCTGGTTCAGTGAGCTGATTCACCTTAATTGCCCTGAAGTTGAATTTGCAGCCAGATCAACAAGGTGATCTGGACAGCTGCAAAGAGCAATGGTGCCAACATGGGAAGGAGAACCAGAGCAAGGGCTTAGACTATAGTTTTCAACAGCAACCTCCACTCCGATCCACTTGAGCTACTTCTGAAACCACACCCTTCAGTTAGCAATCCCCAAAAGAATTTCATGTTACAGACAAACCTTGTTTCTATCACAGCAAATCAGAACTTCACAGGGTGCTGTGTGGAAATCCATACCCTATTGTGCAATCCCTACTGATACTAAGT
Organism: Eubucco bourcierii; assembly: GCA_013396675.1. Classification (NCBI taxonomy): domain Eukaryota; kingdom Metazoa; phylum Chordata; class Aves; order Piciformes; family Ramphastidae; genus Eubucco; species Eubucco bourcierii. Next base: position 168,972 of record VWZE01012106.1, on the reverse strand, counting down.
CAGGAAAGCAAGCATTTTTGAATTCAATCCATTTAGGCCTCAGATATCAATTATATAACCATATATTGTGTATTTCAGTCTTCATTTGAAGAAGAGGAATGGTCAACAACTAGGTCCTAGACTAAGTTTCCTAAGGAATCCAGGTATAACAACATAAAAAGAAACTGTTTCTACACTTTCCTACAGTTTTTACAACACTGAAGCAGTGAAATAAAAAAAAAAAAAGGCTGACTTCAGTAACCAAACAATGAGATGGAAAGATGCTCTAATTTGTAACAAAATAGGACAAAAGTCAACTCTAATTACAAACATCTGAGCTAAGTGAACTGGGTCACAGCAAAATGTTTAATGAATATCTGCATTTCCCACTTAGTGTACATTTTGCTCAGATGGTTAGGTAATAATTATGTCACCTTAATGTGGGAATCTGAAAGACTGGATTTCTCTGAAGAAAAATGAAGAGAAAAAGCTTGCTTCCAGCAAAGGCAGAAGTAAGCACCTCTATAATGAGACAGAACTGAATTTATGGCATTGTAAGGCTATATTGGGGTGAAATAACAACTGAACTAGAATTTTGAAGCTATTCTCTTAGAAAGCTTAGTTCTTCTCTCCAGAAAGGAAGATCTATCATAAGTTCAAAACAAAGAATATCTTGAGAGCCAGTATTAGAGTTTAACAGCCTTTCACTAAGGACCAAAACAATAGCTCAGTATTTATCTTTTTGCACAACAGAGACAACAGCCTGACTGGATTCCAACCTCAGTGCTTTACCAGAGGCAGCACAGAGCTCAGCAGGATGCAAGTTTTGTGGAAAGTCTCCAAGACCACAACTCTAAATACCCACCCAATTTATTCAAGCAATCTAGTACATCTCTCCAAACAGCTTACACAAGATTAAAAGTTGAGACATTTACTAACACTAAATGGGTAAGGAGGGACCCAAAATAACCAGGATTGAAACTGGCTCTCCATTTTCACTTTTACAGCACTACAGCAGATGAGTAAGGTGCCCAATAGTAAGTCCAGTGCTGAAAGCCACACCTAAATAAACAGCCTACCAGCAAGTCAGGAGTGATAAATAGTTTGCGTCAGCTTCGAGAAGCTCTACAGATGTACAGTCTCACCTAGGCCTCAGTATGCTTAATTACAGGGCTTTGTGTCAAATTTTGGGCTCCAAAACACTTACCAAGGAGCTTTTATAGCAAGCCTTTTGTTGTTAATGTCAGTAGCATGTTCTTCACCTGGAACAAAGTGGCCTTTGCATACCAAACTATTATGCTTCAGGTCTTCATCAGTGCACTACCAGGCACCTCAGGTGCAGCAAAACCCTTGTTCCATCACACCAGCCATATTCTGCTGCTTTTCCATCATAATTTGGAGTATAAGAAATACAGCTATCTATGTAAGATAGACATTACAGTTCTCCACCTGTCACACTTAAACACTGTGCTTGCTCTACACAGACCAAAGATCATACAAAATGCAATTTCCACAAAGTTTACTGTATCTTTGTTGAGTTTACACTACTCTAAGAGCACCTAAAAATCAAGAGGAGTCACTAAGTTCACATAAGAACCTTTAATCAGAACCTTCAAGAGTCACACATATGCTACACATATACAGGACTTCACACAAAGTAGAGACCTGTTAAGGTCTAATATTGTGCATTAGCTGTTAGCAACATACCAATAACAATAAATTAGATGGAAGTACAAGTTGGAATCATTAGTGGCATGTGAAGCTTAAAACTACAGTTCATTCTGATTAAGTACATTTTGTCATCTGCAAAAGCATCTACAAATCAGCAGGATGTCTTCATTCACCAGAAGACCTGAGAGGAGGTTTAAGTGCTGAAATCTGAACACTCTAGTAACATTTTAACTCCCATTTCATGACTTCACAGAATGTGCCTACACTGGCTAGAACAGACTGTATAGTAACATTTGAACTGTGCCACTTCAGGTTCTTGTCACAGTTGTTTGCTACAGAATGAAGAAAAAGTAACATAATTTTAAGTGGCTGTATCATCTCTGTTCTGGGCCGTCTCTTCTTTAGACACAAAGGGTATCTACCAATAAAGTGACCTTACAAAGTTGAAGTCCCAGAGCGTTTCCAAAGGAAACAAAAAACAATCTCAGCTGTAGCTTCTGCTGCCTAAACAATCTGACATGAGGAAGATTTATTACTCTAGGAACAGGAAAGAACACTACCTATCGGGAAGCATACCCTGTTTATTTTGTAGTTTTATGCCTACTGTTTTACTTTCGCATACATGGAAACTTAGATGGCACCAACTTTCAAAACAGTCAATTATTAATTGCATCTTCCTAATCAGATTTAAGACAAACTTCGAAACTGATGGTTATTGTCTTTGCACCTGCTCCCCTGCACGCACTCTCGAGCAGTGAAACAGAAACGAGACGAACCCTATTCCGAAGCTTTGGAGTGAGAGCCCTGGATAACGCTGGACGGCAGCTCGCAGCCCTCCCCGACCGGAGGCACCACGAAGCCCTCCCTTTTCTTCCCCGCTGCAGGCACCGCCACGCTGCCAGCTCTCGGGGCCGTAGCAGCCGCTCCCCGCGGGGAGCGTGCCCCTCCAGACCAGGAGCGTCTCTACAGTCCTTCACGGGAAGCTCCCTCCTCCCATCTCCCGGTCAGCCCCTGCAGGAGCTCCTGACGGCCTACCTTGGCTCTGGCCCAGCACTTCCCCAAATCCCCCCCTCCACTCGCCTCCGGGCCGGCGGGAACACAGCGACACCCTCCTCCCCGCCCCTTCCCGGCGTTCCCAAGCAGCCAGGCCCTAAACCTTGCGGCACTCACCCCAAGGCAGCAAGGGGACGGTCGTTACTCCCTCCCGAGACACCACAAGCCCCTCCTGACCTCACAAAGCAGGCGAGAACCGCGCCTCGCCGAGCTCACTCCCATCCTCCGGAACTGGAAAAGTGGCGGGGCAAGGGGGGGTGCGGAGGGGCC
>VWZE01012106.1:152939-165957 GCA_013396675.1 Eubucco bourcierii | reverse complement strand
CCCCCCCCCCCCCCCCCCCCCCCCCCCCCCCCCGCCATCTCCACAAGGAAAGGGGCAGGCTGGGCCCTGCCCGGCCGCGCCCCCTCCTCGTCCGGTCGGGTGGGCACGGAGCACCATTCCCTCCTTCCCTCATTGCCCCGAAGAGAGCCCTCGGCGCTCCCCAGCGGCCCAGCCTCCTGGCTCACCCCCGGCCGCCGCCGAAGCTGCTGTAGGCCCGATCGTCGTAACAATCAAAATCCGCCATCGCCACCTCAGCCTCCTCCCCGTGCGAGCGTGACAGGACCGCGCCTGCAGGACCCCGCGCCGTTTATATATGGCGGAGCCCGGACCAGGGCTGCCCCTCGCGGTGCCTGTCTGCAACTCCCCGCCCCGCCGGGGCCGTCTGCGCTACTGCCTGTCGCGAAGGCCGAGCGGCTGGCCGCTTCTCTGCCTGCGTCACAGACACTCACCGGCGTCCCGGGTCGCGGCTCTGCTCAGCGCCGCCCTGGTCTCGGGACAATCTCCGGTGTGGCCTGTGGGGTCAGGGCTGGGCGGGTATTGGTGATGCCAGCCTAAGCCCTTGGCCCTGGAGCGTGCTTCAGCCTCCCCGGGGCGTTATCTCAGAGCTGGCCTCTCCTGTGTCCCCAGGTCATCTCGCTGGTGCTGCGAATAGGATCAAAGGCAGACTTCTTTCGGGCTCCAGGCGTTAAACTTTTTCCTTGCACCCCCGCGACTGACACAGGATTGGGAGGCTAAAAGGAAGGCGGCAAACTTGCATGGTGTTTGCATGTCAGCTGCAGAACAGTGCTGTATTGTATTGTATATAAAGACAATGGGTTGCACCCCGGAGTTTCTAGGTCTTCTTAAAATGTGCCCTTTGCACTGATCGATTTGCTTTTCTTGGGCCGTTATTTTAGGTTCTATAATAAAACTGCACGATGTACAGTTCTGGTATGGCAACATACTGTGCCTGTATCTCTTGTGCACCCTGCTGCTGAAGGGCAGACGCAGCGAGCCATGCTCCACTCACTCCGCACAGCTTCAGCTCTCTTCCCCCACCGAGCCTCGCCTTCCGGCGAGGAGGATTCAAACCTCCCTCCAGAGGTGCTAATCGAGGCGCGGGGGAGCAAAGGAAGCCTTTGGGGCAGGGGAGGGACCTGTGCAAGTGCAGGATTGGAAGACTGGGAGGGGAACATGGCGATGAGGAGCGGCCCTCAAGGGAGCGAGGAGCGCTGAGGAGAAGCTGCTTTGCCGAGGAGAAGCCGAGGCCTCGGCCAGAAGGAGCGGGCGCCGAAGGGACGCCAGACCGCAGCTCGCTGCCTCTCACACGCCAGTCCCGCTCGGGCCCCGCTGCCCCGGAAGAGGAGGGGCGGACCAGGGACGGCGGCGGCCCCACGTGCGGCAGCGGAGGCATGGCGGAGCTGGAGGAGCGGCAGGGCCAGGTCGGTGGCGCGATCGCCGACCCCCGCGGGGTGCTGCGGCAGGGCCGCGCCTTCCTCGACTTCTTCTGGGACATCGCCAAGCCGGAACAGGAGGTGCGGCTGACGGCCACCGAGAACCTCCTGCGGCACTTGAGAGAGGGCAAGAAGGTGAGGAGGGGTCCGGGGCCGCGCCGGGCTAGCTGGCAGGGCTGTGGGTGCGGGCAGGCACAGGCTCGGCAGGGCCGTTCCGTCCCCTCAGGCTCGGAAACACGTCTGTGCGGGCTGGTGCGTGGCGGGGGTGGTGCGATGCTGCGCCCGGGAGCAGCGCAGGCACCGCCGCAGCTGGATCTGTTTTTCAGGACGATGAGCTGAAGTACACCTTGAAGCGCCTGGTGGAAGGACTGGGAGCCACCCGTGAGGCCGCCCGGCCCGGCTTCAGCTTGGCCCTAGCGCAGGTCAGTGTCAGCAGAGCCGGGCAGACCGCCTGGCAGACCGCCTGGCAGCCCCGTGCCAGCCCCAGCAGTGCCTGGGGTTCCGTTTTGCTGTGTGCCATGAGGCTGGAGGTCTCCCCGCTGCCAGCGTCTGCGTGAGAATGGCAGGAAAGGCTTCTGCAGACAGCATAGGGATCTGCAGGTTTAAATAATACCAACCACTTTCAGAAGCACCTATAGAGATATAAACTATGCCAGTACCATGCTCGTGATGCAGAATTCTGTCCTGCTTTCAGTACCACCTTAAATTTCTAAACTTTGATCAGGGTTTCAAATATGCTGCATTTCTAACTATTTTTACTTCTTAAAATTGGCTCCTGGCCTTTTTGTGTGGGCTGTTTGTGTGGGCTGTTTGTGTGGGAGATCTGAAAAGGCAACCTTTAACACACTTTGGAGTCCTTTTTTTTTCTTCATGCTGTTTGAGTCTGGAACATAAGCAGGAGTCCCAGTTCTTGGGATCACCAGTGGGATCTGACATTATCTCACCTAAGAAACTGATAGTGTAGAAGAGCCTGTGTTCATCCCACTTAGATCATGACCTTGCCCATGCTGTAGTGTTTAACTGCTTCTGTTATAGGATCATGTATTTGCAGCAAAATGTTCTCATTATTAGTCCTGCAATGTCGTGTACAGGAGGGGGAAAAAAAAGGAGTATCAGCAGGTCTACACTGGTTCCTATTCTGACATCTCCTTTACTGGTCAATATCAGCAGGTCTACACTGGTTCCTATTCTGACATCTCCTTTACTGGTCAATATCAGCAGGTCTACACTGGTTCCTATTCTGACATCTCCTTTACTGATGTAATGTCTGTGCTCTGGCCTAATAAAGCACCACATCTGCTGCTATGCTGAACAACATTTCTAGCTCTTATTTGGGCTTAACCTGATAAACCTTCATAAACCAGAATAACTGCAAATGGAGCTATTCCATCCATCTCCTCAGGTCTTGCAGGCTTTTGAGGAAATTCCAATGTGCAGTGTCCTGGAAGAGATAAAAGAAAAACACAATCTGGAAAAAGTGAAGAAGGTGAGTTGGCTCCTAGCAGCGCTAGCTGACAGCTAGGTTAAATGAACCAATTTCTGTTCTTTGAGGGCTTAGTGCCTGAGCACTGTGGTTCTGGGGTTGTTGCTGAAAGAAATGGCTGTAATGGACTAATGGGATTGTCTGTAAAAACTAGAAGTTGATGACATTGTCTTCTGGCCCTGTTTTAGCTGAGAGTTATGTGTGATGTGATGATAATCTAGGACAGTTCTTAAACACAGTGCAAGGATCTGCAGGGTGTTCAAGGCTAGGTCTGGAGCCCTCATTACAGGAAGGACATGGACCTGATGGAGTGGGTACAGAGGAGGGCCACGAAAATGATGAAAGGGTTGGAGCAGCTCTGCTATGAGGACAGGCTGAGGGAGCTGGGGGTTTTCAGTCTGGAGAGGAGGAGGCTCTGAGAGGACTTAATAGCAGCCTACTAGTACTTGAAGTATGTGAAGGGTGGAGAGAAACTTTACAAAGGCCTGCAGTGACAGGATGGGGTCCAGCTTGAGAAGAGCAGATTTAGATTGGATGTTGGGAACAAGTTCTTTACTATGAGGTTGATGGAGCGCTGGGAAAGGTTGCCCAGGGAGGTGATTGAGGCCCCATCCCTGGAGACATTCAAGGTGAGACTTGAAGGGGCCCTGGGTGACCTGGGCTAGTGGGGATGTCCCTGCTGGCTGCAGGGGGGCAGGTCTGGATGACCCCTAGAGGTCCCTTCTGGCCTGCACCATTCTTTGATTCTATCCTCCAGCCACCTTGTTCCACTGGTCAGAGCTGTAACTGAAGATGAAACCTATGTGCTTAACGACATGGATTTTTAAGACTCTTTTATTTTCCTTTTCAGAAACTTGTGAGAAATGCTGCTTTTGGAAACTTTTTTGGAGTTATGGCTCTGTTCCAGTCTGGCCGGCTCGTTAAGGTAACACTTCTCTTGGTATGATGCAAGCTTATTGGTTCTGGAGCTGTCTGGAGAGAGGAACTAGAGAGAAAGGCTGAGTCATTGGCTAGTTGATGAGATGAGACTTGAAGCTTCAAGTGCAGGTTTGGGTTTTCTTTTTTCTTTATCTATGGACTTTTTGTGCCTTTCAAGTAGCTGTTCCTGACTAGAACGTAGGAACTGTGTCAGATAGCACAGGAACCTTCTATCTCTCCTGGAAAGAAGGGATCTGTTGTCTTAACACAACCAGAAAACACCATTTTGGGAAAAGCTGAGTGGCCTGTCCAGATGGCATTGTGTAGGGTTCTTGCTATGATTATTAGCATTGATAAGATCCCCATCTTAAGGGGGTTGGAGGGGACCTCTGGAGATTGTTTAGGCCAACCCCCTCCCCGTTAGAGCAGACTTACCTAGAACATTTTGCACAGGGTGGGCTTTGAATAGCTTCAGAGATGGAGGCTGCAACCTGTTCTAGTGCTCCATCATTCTCAGTGTAACAAAGTGCCTCCTCAGTTAGGCATAGTGATCTCAAGAGTGGATTATTGTTTGAGCCTTCAGCTTAGTCTTTGATATATGTGCCTTGATTTTGGCTTCTTTTTGCTTCCTAGGACAAAAAAGCCCTGCTGGAGAGCATCCAGCTCCTCCAGCAGCTGGCGCATCACCAGGCACACCTCAGAGATCTCCCTCGCAAAACTCTCATTGACATCTTGTCTGAGGTACAGCCACAGCCTGTGGTGGGTGGGAGGAGAGGGAGAGGACTTTGCTTTGGGCACTGCTTTTTCCTTATTTTTTTTTCATACCTTAAAGTTAAAGGGGAGGTGTAGAAGAGTGAATTTAAATTGTGGGAGGTGTTGTCTGTGGGCAGATGCTTTTATTCTGGGAAGGGTGCTCTGGTTTAGTCTAGTCTGATTTCATCATGGGTAAACCCATAGTCTGTTTGCCCACTGGACTTGCTAGGGTGGGACATTGAACCTACTGATCTGAATAGAAGTGCACTGAAAACTCATGACCTTCTTTATGGATCATGCCTGGGCCTGAGACTGAATTTTGGGCTGTTGGGAATGAAAGGATATAGAGACATGGAGTGAAAGAACTCAGTGTGTAATTAAAAAAAAAAAAGAGTTGATTTCCCTCTTTTCTGTAGGTGTTGTTTGTAGATGTGAAAATTAACAATGCTAAGGAATGCTCTGTATGGAAATGCTCAACAGTCTTGCTGTTGGGTTTCAATTTAGAATTCAAAGCAAAGTTGATGCTTTTCTTATTTTATTGATGAAAACATTGCATCCAGCTTTCTATCAAACCACTGAACAGATCTTAACTGGCAAATCCTTTAGAAACAAACAACTTCTTTCTAGGAAATAGAATTAGAACCTAATTCAAGAGTGTTTCCTCCTCCCTGGGCTGCAGGGTTGGACAGACAGGAGCAGTGGGACAGCAAGAGAACAATTGCAGCTGGAGTCAGTTGATCAGAATTGCTATCTGGTGACAACCTATTGTCCTACTCCACATGGTTAAGCACCTGGGGACTGTATGGCAGTACTGGACACATCCATTATTTATTTCTGGATGTGTCACCATAAAGACTAATTCTAAAGTTTCCAGAACATTGTAATATTTTAATTAACTGCCCTACAGTGCAGACATTTGAATATGCTGTGCAGCAAGTTAGTAAAATGCCCTCAAATGTTTCTGATGTGTTCTCACCTTTGTTCCTGTCTAGGTTCCTGAAACTGTGTTTCAGGAGGTCCTGTTTGGCATCTTGCAAAGTGACCTTGCTTCAGCTTTCACAACTCCAGAGAATCTGCACCTTTTACTTGTGGGCATACAGAAATTCCCTGGTGTCATGAAACCTAAGAATCTGAAGAAGCTGTTTGGCTCACCTACTGTTGTGAATAAGGAAAATATTCCCAGGTCAGGTCTTAAATAAGGAGCACTAAATCCAACATTCTGTTGGCTAGCAGTGAGAGAGATGTGGCTTTCATTCTGCTAACTGCTTGCATTTGCTACTGCAGCTACTGGGAAGGGTTAGACTGGGCTACATCAAGAGAAGTGTGGCCAGCAGGGCAAGGGAGGGGATTCTGCCCCTTGACTCTGCTCTTCTCAGACCCCATCTGGAGTCCTGTGTGCAGTTCTGGAGCCCCCAGCACAGGAAGGACATGGAAGTGTTGGAGCAGGTCCAGAGGAGGCCATGAAGATGCTGAGAGGGCTGCAGCAGCTCTGCTGTGAGGACAGGCTGAGAGAGTTGGGGCTCTGCAACCTGGAGAAGAGAAGGCTTCCAGGAGACCTTGGAGTAGCCTTCCAGGATCTGAAGGGGGCTACAGGAAGGCTGGGGAGGGACTATTGACAAGGTCTTGCAGTGCCAGGACAAGGGGCAGTGGGTTTGAAGTGTCAGAGGGGAAATTGAAAGTGGATGTTAGGAGGAAGCTGTTTGCAGTGAGGGTGGTGAGACACTGGCACAGGTTGCCCAGGGAGGTTGTGGCTGCTCCCTCCCTGGAGGTGTTCAAGGCCAGTTTGGAGGAGGCCTTGAGTGACCTGTGCTAGTGGGAGGGGTTGGAACTAGGTGATCCTTGAGGTCCCTTCCAACCTTCCCATTCTATGATTTTATGATTCTGTGTTCCTCAGTGATAGCTCTGGCATTTCTCAGGAAATCTTCAGAAGGATGAATTTGGCCCTCAGCAGTCACTTTCCAGGCTAGATCTCTTGCATTACTTTCTTTTAGACTTGTAGAGCTCCTGCAAAGTGCTGCCAAGGCTGAGAAGAAGGACAAGAAATTACCCAGTGTAGGGTTTGATTTGCTCCAAGTTTCATTGAAGGAAGATGCCTTTGAACTGTTCTGGAAAGAAGGTGTGGAGAATGGGCTGTTGAAGGAGAAATCAGGACCTGTGAGGTTTGTTTCAACACACATTGTTTGTTTTCCATTATGAATCCTTCTGTTTGTTCTCCTCTTTCTGCTGCCCTGTGGTAGGATGCAGCATATGATTTGTTCTGAACAATGTGGGGATGCTTGCTTTTTGTTACTTAGGTATTCATGAGAAGTTTTATGGGGAACCTAAGTGGTTTTTCTTTCTTTGAATTGTGGCATGTAACAAATTTGATGTTAAAATTAACTGGGACAGCACATAAAGATGATGCACCTCACTGGGCTTAAAGATACCTTGAATATATATGCAAGACTTACCAAAGGAACTGTACTGTGTCTCTCCAAGTGGTGGAGGAGTCATTTGGTTTTGTGTGGTTAGAGTGGGACAGCTCCTGAGCAGACAACCCTTGCTTCTGAAATTTGTGCTGCTGAACTCGTGCTTGGTGGGATGGGCTGAGTTACAATGCATGGATGTGTTTGGATTCTGACTTGGTCCATAGTTTTAGGTAGAATATGGCTGTGACTGATGTTGTGGCAGTAGCTACTTCAGCCCTTTTCCCAGCTCTGATATTAGATCTTTGTAGGACTGAGTTGTCTGTTGAGATTCATGCTGTATAAAAATGATTCAGGATTGGGAATACAAATCTGTGAGTGTTCTGGGGGAGCATGGTTTAGTTTGGACCATAGCAACTGAGGGAGCTGGGGATGGTTAGTGTGAGGAAGAGGAGGATGAGGGGAGACCTCGTTGCTGTCTACAACTGCCTGAAGGGACATTGTGGAGAGGCTGCTGCTGGGCTCTGCTCACAGGGAATTGGAGACAGGACAAGGGGGAATGGCTTCAAGCTGAGGCTGGGGAGGTTTAGATTGGGCATTAGGAAATTTTTTTTCATGGAGAGAGTGGTCAGGAACTGGAATGAGCTGCCCAGGGAGGTGGTGGAGTTGCCCATCCTGGATGTGTTTAAGGCTGGTTTGGATGTGGTGCTCAGGGCTATGGTTTAAGGTGAATCTTGTAGAGTAGGGATCTAGGTTGGACTTGTTGATCCTGAGGGGCTTTGCCAGCCTGGGTGTTTCTGTGATTCTGTGATAGAAAGGCAGTCCATGCTCAGGTTTAAATCTTCCTTAGACCAAGAGTTTAAAAGTTGTAGACATGAACCTACAAGAAATTTTCTTAATATATTCCATGAGTGTCACAGGGAAAAGATACTATTTGCTAAGACTGAGCAGTTTAAATCTTTTCTTCACCCCTTGGTTAAGTCTGAAAACCCCCTTTGAGTGCTCAGAAGTGTTGCTTCTTTAGCCCAGTTTCCTGCAGAAGTGAGGCTAATGCTGTCTGTCTAATAACTCCTGAGCCCACTGGGCAATTTTGGTCAAATTTGACAGCAATTGGTATCAAAACTAAATAAATTTGTGTAATCAAAAACTAAGTAAGTTTTTTATTAGGTTTGTGGAAGTAAAGTATCCAAGGAGAGATCCAGAAAGTGAACTGAGGAAGGAGCTGCTGCTGAGGATTTTTGTGTCTCTAGGAAGGAGCTGCTGCTGAGGACTTTTGTGTCTCTAGGAAGGAGCTGCTGCTGAGGACTTTTGTGTCTCTAGGAAGGAGCTGCTGCTGAGGACTTTTGTGTCTCTAGGAAGGAGCTGCTGCTGAGGACTTTTGTGTCTCTAGGAAGGAGCTGCTGCTGAGGACTTTTGTGTCTCTAGGAAGGAGCTGCTGCTGAGGACTTTTGTGTCTCTAGACAGCTGAGAACCTGCTGCAGTCAGGAAAAAAAAAAGCTTTGGGCAGTAGGATTTTCAGACAGAGGATCCATGAATTTTTGCCTTCTGTCTTCCTGCAGGCTCCATGTAGCCTGCCCCAGCACTTCTCTGTGTTGCCTTTGTGTATGGCTCCGCTGCTGTGCCCCTGCCTGAGGGCATCTTCTCTGTTTCCACTCAGTTACATGTGCTACCGGTTGCTGGGCCGTGCTCTGCCCTTCTTGTCTCTGGATCAGCTACAGATGGTTCTGAAGGGGAAGGTGATGCAGCACTATGGAGAACATGTAGTAACATCTCAGGTAGGTCCTCTGAAAATCCTTGTGCTCAGGGTCAAAGGCCCTTTCCTGAGCAAAAATCCTCTCCATCCCCACTTGTAATTTCATGTTGCCTTGTGCTATAAAAGGCTTTTTTTCCCCCCCACTTTGGACTTTTGCTAGAAGCAAGGTTATTGCATGAGCACTGGTTGGGCATAGACTGTGTTTAATCATCAGTGCCCATTTGTGTGGTTTTGGGTCAGGCTTGCCACTTTACTCTGCTCTTGTCAGACCCCACCTGGAGTCCTGTGTGCAGTTCTGGAGCCCTCAGCACAGGAAGGACATGGAAGTGTTGGAGCAGGTCCAGAGGAGGCCACCAAGATGCTGAGAGGGCTGCAGCAGCTCTCCTATGAGGACAGGCTGAGAGAGTTGGGGCTCTGTAGCCTGCAGAAGAGGAGGCTTCGAGGGGACCTGATAGTAGCCTTCCAGAATCTGAAGGGGGCTACAGGAAGGCTGGGGAAGGATTATTTACAAGGTCCTGCAACGACAGCACAAGGGGCAATGGGTTTGAACTGGCAGAGGGGAGATTTAGACTGGATGTTAGGAGGAAGTTGTTTACAGTGAGGGTGGTGAGACACTGGCACAGGTTGCCTGGGGAGGTCGTGGATACTCCCTCCCTGGAGGTGTTCAAGGCCAGATTGGATGAGGCCTTGAGTAACCTGTACTAGTGGGAGGTGTCCCTGCCTATGGCAGGGGATTGGAACTGGCTGATCCTTGAGGTCCCTTCCAACCTTACCATTCTATGATTCTGTGATTCTATAATTATTGAAGGGTTTTGAAATAGTTCAGCACTGCCCCACCTGCTTTCACTGGTGTTGCTGAGAGAGCTCTAATGGTGGGGGAGGCAGAGGGAGGGCAGCCCTCAGCACATTGACAGTGTCATATGTCACCTTTGAACAGTCCTTTTGATTTTGTGTGTCCAGAAGCAGCTTTTTGTCTGTGGTTGTGCTGGGTGTTGCACAAACATTTGAAGGCAAAGACAAAAAGGGACAACTCATGCTTTTGTTTGTGTTAGTTTCAATAAACACATCTGAGCTTTAAGCACGAATTTTAGTTGGGGATTGGATTTTGGAGCTCCTCTTCCTCCTTACCTCCTGGGAATCCAGCAAACAACACAACCCTGCAATAAAGGGATGAAGAATAAGATTAGTTTACTTACTGCAGTCAAATCTGTAAAGTGATTTGTACTTCCAAAGACACTGTGACTCAGAGTATGGTTCCTAACCTGCTTGTTTGGCTGTTTTTCAGCTTCCAGATCGATTTAAGTTTGCTCCAGAGATGGAAGGATACGTAGATGAATTTCTGAGCGGCTGTGATGACCTGGAGAGGCAGCTGGCAGTCATCATTGGCTTTTCTACTCTCACCAATCAAGGCTATCCAGTGTTTTCCAGTTCTTCCAGAGTAATCAAACACCTGCAGCCAGTGGCATTGCAAAAATATGTTGAGTGGCTCAAAGACATGTTCCTCAGGCCAGACCTTGACTGTTGCTTGGACTTCTCAAGTAATCGGCAAAAGCAGAACCAGGAAAGTGTAAACCTGTGAGTGTCCAGATGGTGCTGCTGCTTCTTTCTGTTCTGTGTGAAGTTTGGTTTGGACAACCATGAGCTGACCCCTGGCACCTCTTTCCTATTTCCCAGAAGGTTTAGCCCTAGCTTGCAGCTCTTTTTTCTGGGACAAAATTCAATTCTGCAAGTAGGAGCAGGCACAGTGCACCAACCACCCTGACCAAAGCAGGCTGGGTCACCAAAGAATCCTTTTCTACTGTTTCTCCAGCCCTGCAGCTGCTTTGACAACAATGTCCAGTGCCTTCCTTTTTCACTGCAGGCTCTCAGGTCTTTCTAAGAATTGGGCATCCCTTTCACAGAGGTGGAGCTCTGCAACCTGGAGAAGAGAAGGCTTCCAGGAGGCCTTGGAGTAGCCTTCCAGGATCTGAAGGGGGCTACAGGAAGGCTGGGGAGGGATTATTGACAAGGTCTTGCAATGCCAGGACAAGGGGCAATGGGTTTGAGAAGGCAGAGGGGAGATTGAAAGTGGATGTTAGGAGGAAGTTGTTTGCAGTGAGGGTGGTGAGACACTGGCACAGGTTGCCCAGGGAGGTTGTGGCTGCTCCTTCCCTGGAGGTGTTCAAGGCCAGGTTGGAGGAGGCCTTGAGTGAGCTGTGCTAGTGGGAGGTGTCCCTGCCTATGGCAGGGGGTTGGGACTGGATGATCTTTAAGGTCCCTTCCAATCTAAACCATTCTGTAATTCTTCTGACTAATAAAGTGGTCTGAGTGCTTTTGTCTCCTTGGCCCACAGCAAAGCACCCACTCTCATATCTCAGGAATAAATACCTGTGTCCTTGTGGGCATTTGTAGCAATTTCTAGCTAGGAAAACTTCCCAAGGGAAGCTTCTCAGTGCTACTGCTCACTGAATACCCACAGCTTGGCACTCTTGGTACTGGGTTACCTGTGAGAGCCTGTCCTAAAGGAGATGTTAAAAGAGATGTTAAAGCAGTGTGTCTGTGTTACTTGTGCACGTAGGACCTCACTTACTGACTCCTGGAATTCTTGAAAGTGCTCTTTGCTGAGCTGCAGTACCTCAGTGGGGTAAACAGATTGTCCTCTGCATGGTGAAAAGCAAACCTGGGAGGATGATCTCTCTTCTTGTGTACCTATTGCTTTCTTATTTGCTTTCAGGGGGCTGGGGTTGTTCAGCCTGGAGAAGAGAAGGCTCAGAGGAGACCTTATTGCCCTCTACAACTGCCTGAAAGGAGGTTGTAGCCAGGCAGGGGTTGATCTCTTCTCCCAGGGACAGAACAAGAGGTCGCAGCCTCAAGCTGTACCAGGACAGGTTCAGGCTGGATGTTAGGAAGAAGTTCTTCCCAGCAAGAGTGATTGGCATTGGAATGGGCTGCCTGAGGAGGTGGTGGTGTCCCCATCCCTGGAGGTGTTTAAAAGGAGGCTGAATGAGGCATTTAGTGCCAGGGTTTAGTTAATGAGAAGATGTTAGGCGATAGTTGGACTCGGTGATCTCAAAGGTCTTTTCCAACCTGGTTAATTCTATGATTTGCCATCTTTAATGTAAATCATCTGAACACCTGGAAGTCACCTCTTGCTCCAGTGGGTTGTGTGAGGTTTGGGACAGGTTTTTTTTTTTTTCTTTTTGGTGATATCATTCAAACTGCTGATTGTGTCCACTTCCTTTTTTTGAAAGAGCACAACGTAAGATTGGTAGATTGAGGAAATGGATCATCCACCGACTCGTTAACGTCGTTGAATGTCCATCAGAAAAAGAAGAGAGCCTTGTGATGGACATTTCCAGGTGAGAATGATTTAAAGATTTAACCCCAGGTGTGTTTGGAGGAATTGTGGTTAGCTCTGTGAGCAGTATTCCAAGTAACTGTCCCCATCACACCAGGCAGATTCAGTAACAGAACAATCCTGTACCATCAATTAAGAAATTAGATCCTGTTTTCAAAATGCCTTCTGCAAACCTGAGCAAACTCTTGCCATAAGTAGTTCAGGCACTTAAGATCAACACAGTCCCATTTGTTTTCAGTGTATTGGTTATCTAGACTGATTGGTGACCTTACTTTACATCAGATCTTAATAAGAATTTTTATCTGTCACTTTAAAAGTCTTGGAGAACATGACCCAAATCCAACAGTCTGAGTATTGCATTGTGTGGCCTCAAAGTGTTGGCTCTTCACTTTGGGGAAGTTCTGCTTCTCTCTTCCTTACTCTGTGTGCCTTGAGGCAAAGGTCTTATTTTAAGTAGTGATTTTGGTTTTTTTATCCTTGAATAAAAATCTGAATATGTAACCCTCTATGGTTTGCACTCTTGGACTAGTTTTGCTTTATGACCAAGCTGAGTCCTTTTTCTTTCTTTGTTTATTTTTTCTCATTTCTGTCCATTTTAGGTTTTGCTTCTTCCATGCTTTCTTTAAGGCTAAGAAAAAAACTTCCCAGATATGTGAGGCAAATGTCCTTTTATCAGAGCCCCTGGATGAACAGACTTACTCAGCCATAGAGAGCTACTTCTTTGGGTAAGGATTTTGGCTTCATGCTTTAAATTTGGACATTTCTGTGTTGTTTGGGTGGGTTTGTTTGGGTTTGGTTTTTTGGTTTTTTTTTTTCCTGAGGGTAAGATTGACATATGAATGGCAGGGCAAGAGGTCTGAGTGGCAGGGCAGGGGGTCTGAGTGGCAGGGCAGGGGGTCTGAGTGGCAGGGCAGGAGGTCTGCGTGGCAGGGCAGG
>VWZE01012106.1:121864-132517 GCA_013396675.1 Eubucco bourcierii | reverse complement strand
CGTGGCCTCCTCTGGACCCGCTCCAACACTTCCATGTCCTTCCTGTGCTGGGGGCTCCAGAACTGCACACAAGACTCCAGGTGGGGTCTGAGGAGAGCAGAACAAAGGGGCAGAATCCCCTCCCTTGCCCTGCTGCCCACACTGCTCTTGCTGCAGCCCAGCACACAGTTGCTGTCTGGGCTGCACTCACACTGCAGCCTCATGTTGAGCTTTTCATCACCCCAGACCCCCAGGTCCTTTTCCTCAGGGCTGCTCTCAGCCATTCCCCACCCATCCTGGAGTTGTGCTTGGGATTGTACCTACCCAGGTGCAGGACCTTACACTTGCTGAATGTCATGAGATTGGTCTGGTAATGAGCCCTGCATCTCTGGTCCAGCAGGGCTGTGGCCACGATCCCAGCTGGCCTGGGGGAGGCCCATTGTGTGTATGTCCAGCACTTGCTGTGGGGTTCTGTGCTGCTGCTGGGACCTCAGGTGTAAAGTCAAACTTGGTCACTAAGTGATAGCCCTGGGCTGGCCTAGTTGAAGTGATCTACAGCAGATTTTCCAGGTTGCTCAGGCTGAACCTGCCTGGACTCTTGTGACAGACAGCACACCCGAACTGTATTTGAAGTTTTGTTCCTGTCCTCCTGTTTCAGGCTGATGCAGATCTGTTCAACTCCATTTCTGGGCACCTGTAACTAAGGAAGGATCCTCTAGGAACTGCAGGAGCTGTTCCAATGCTGCTCAGATCTGCCCTCTTTGTCCTGACCCTGGGAACTGTCTGCCTGGTGGCCAAGTGCCCATGCAGTTATGTTGTAAGGTGGACATGAGTAGGATTTGGCTGGAAACTCCCCTTCCCCTGGCTAACATGCTTTTTTTTTTTTTTTTTTTTCCCCTTTTGCTATGTTAAAAATAACTTTGATCAATTCCCTGGTCTTGTTCAGGGCACAAAGATAGTTATTAGTTCAAGGGCAGGAGTGACTGGGTGAAAGCTGTGATTTATTTCAAACTACAGTGTTTGTTAACATGGAATTATGGCTTCTATGAAGTGAGGATGAAAACATTGGAAAGCAGAGTTTGTGTGGATTCTGGGCTGTAGCTCAGGACTTGGGCAACTGGGTTTTGCCTTCCTCTGCATCCTGTCTCCTTCAGTTGCCTTTAAAAACCAGAGAACAAGGAACTCCCAGCAGCAGAGCTGTGTCTGTTTACTGCAAGGGTGGTCAGACATTGGAACAGCCTGCCTGGGGAGCTGATGGAGTCACTGTCTCCAGAGGTGTTCAAGAAACGTGGTTGTGGCACTCTGGGACATGGTTTAGTGGCCATGGGGATGGTTTGACCTGATGATCCTAGAGGGCTTTTCCAGCCAAGACAGTTGTATGATGCTGTGATTTCATTGGCAGTGCAAAGCCTTACAGTGAGCCAAGCACAACGTGTGTGGTGCTGACAGGTGAGGGAGGCTTGGGCTGTTCTGTTGTCTAAAGCTGTTGCTGTCAGCCTGATGCCTTCCACAAGCACCAAACACGTTCTCTCCAGTTCTGTGTTGAATAAACCTGAGCTCATTCTTGCTTCCTCCTTTCTTAATGCAGTTTGACCTTACTACTGCAATTGTTTACCAGCAGACCTTGACCTTCACATTACTTCCTTGTGCCTTGTTTCAGTGGGTGCAGTGTTGCTTTTTCAGTACCACAAAAGGCATGAGTATTTGGCTTGCCCTGATGGTGTGTAAACCAGGGATCAAGATGTGTTTAATTTAGTGATTGTTGCATGACTCAGCTACATACCAGAACTCTCCTGAGCTTTAGCTGAGGAATGGCTTCCTGGTTTATTTTTAGCAGCATCAGTGTGACAAGCACATCGACAGTAACATCCAGTTCTGCAATTGTGTGGTCTTGAGTTGTTCTCCCAATGCTGTTAGAGCACAACCCCCCCTCAGTGGTGCATTGCTAATTGTGTGAGCTTCTTACTGCAGTGCCATTCTCATACGTGCCAGGACTGCCAGGGGGCTGGATGAGTTCATGAGCTTAATGCTTCTACCAAAGAAAAAAAATGTCCTCTGTTAGTCAGGGGATGAAGTGAAGAAGGAAAATGTGTGACTGCTTGCATTGCAGTGTCCATGTCCTCTGTTAGTCAGGGGATGAAGTGAAGAAGGAAAATGTGTGGCTGCTTGCATTGCAGTGTCCATGTCCTCGGTTAGTCAGGGAATGAAGTGAAGAAGGAAAATGTGTTGGCTGCTTGCATTGCAGTGTCCATGTTCTCTGTTAGTCAGGGGATAAGTAAAGAAGGAAAATGTGTGGCTGCTTGCATTGCAGTGTCCATGTCCTCTGTTAGTCAGGGGATGAAGTGAAGAAGGAAAATGTGTGGCTGCTTGCATTGCAGTGTCCATGTCCTCTGTTAGTCAGGGGATGAAGTGAAGAAGGAAAATGTGTGGCTGCTTGCATTGCAGTGTCCAGGCTTCCTACTGCTGCAGGCAAGTGCATGCTTCAAGTGCCAACTCTGAACTGGAAACATGCTGAGCACAGCCTCTCTGGGAGCCTGGACTGGAACAACCATGCTTGTCCTTGAGACATCTGGTTTGTTGACATCAGGTCTTGAAACCAGTCTGGAAAGAAGGAGGAGTAAATGAAACAGTCACTGCTACCAGGTGTGAGGTGCTGTGTCTACCTGCCTCGTGTTGGCAGACACTTGGACCACTTCTCCTCTGTAACCTTTTCTTAGGGTATGCACAATTGATACCTGTTTTTCCTTTGGGAAAGGCACCAGGGCTGTGTGCTTCAACACAGCTGCCAAGAGCCTTTGCAGTTGTTTTGCACTCACACATCACTTTGCCTGCATTCCTGCCTTATTTGCATTTAAAGCAATATATTGATTGAGGGTGCTGCAGTAGCTGGGAGTGTGACCATGCTGTGTTTGTCCATCAAGTGAGAGTTTATTTTCTGTGAGTTGGCTAGAACTCTGCAGAGCTGCAGGAAGTGCAGGGCTGTCATGAGACTAATGGAAGTTGTTTTACTTGGTGTGGAGATGAGAATGGGCGCTGAGACAGAGTTCAAAATGTCAGCTGATGTCATAGAGATTCATTAATATTTCAAAATGTGTTTTTATGAAGCAGTCTGTGACAAGGAACCCTTTAAGATCTGTCTAGTAGAGAATGTATTTTAGGGGAAGCTGTTAATTAATCTTGGTGCTTTGGCAGTCTCCCCAAAGGGATCAAACAGATATAGACATCATTTTACAGAGCTGAAGCGAGTCTGTGCCAGAACTGCCATCACTAGAGGAGTAAAATATGATCCCAAAGTCATGCCAGGGAGATCTTGGCTGGTTGACAGTTATCCTTCTGAACAGTTTAACTTAGATACTTGCACAGAACGTGAAAAGTAATTAAACTTGAACACAGCAAGAACAGTAAAATCACTGCAATGCATCTGAATCCAGCACCCCTCTGTGTGTACGTGTGGGAGCGTTCCTCCTGGTGCTTAGAGATGAATGCATCCCTACAGCAGTGCACTGGGCCTTGCCTGCATTCTCACTGATAGTTTCCAGCAGGTGGTAGAGGAAAGGCTTGCTGTGGAATACTTTGCATAAGTTGTTACTAACAGTGAAGCAAAATGAACCTCCCCAGATAAGCACCAGCTCAGCTCCATCACCTTTGCATCAGAAGTGGGCTGCTGGTGCTAGCTGAGCAAGAGACCACGACTGAAAGGTGCTGTTCAAAGCAGCTTCCATCTGCTCAGCAGAGGGACACACTGTGCACTGTCCTCTCTAGAGGTGTCACTAGAGGGAGGGCTCCCTGTGTTCAGTTCTGGGCTCCCCAGTTGAAGAGGGACAGGGATCTGCTGGAGAGGGTCCAGCGGAGGGCTGCGAGGATGCTGAGGGGACTGGAGCACTGCCTGATGAGGAGAGGCTGAGGGACCTGGGGCTGCTTAGTCTGGAGAAGACTGAGAGGGGAATTTAATAAATGTTTGTAAATATCTGAGGGCTGGGGGTCAGGAGTGGGGGGACAGGCTCTGCTCNGGGGAACTTCTTTCCTGTAAGGGTCCCAGAGCACTGGCAAAGGCTGCCCAGAGAGGCTGTGGAGTCTCCTCTGGAGCCTTTCAAGGCCTGTCTGGATGCATTCCTCTGTGCCCTGAGCTAGATTGTCTGGTCCTGCTCTGGCAGGGGAGTTGGATTGGATGATCTCTTTGGGTCCATTCCAACCCTTAACATCCTGTGATCCCAGGGTCTGCTTGTGGTGAGCAGACCTTCAGAAGGTGAGTTACCCCCAGGTAGTGATAGCTTCAGTGTGAAGCAGAGTGGCTGCTGCCTGTAGACCTCTTCCTTTTTGCCTTCCTCTGCTCAGCGTGTGCCCTCATTTGCAGCTGGGAAATGTGTGTCAAACTGACATGCTTTGGCTCCAGTCTGTCCTGCTCCTGTGCCTGTTTTTGTTTTTTTTGAAAGGAGATGGTCAAGGAGATCCTGTGTTTTGCAAGGTAAAGCTGAACTATGGGTGGGCTCTGGTGCATTTTTGAGCTATCTGATCACGAGCCAGCAAAACCCCCTGTGACATGTACTAGCTCTGGGTATGTAAACTGCCCCTCTGAAGTAGAAGGGAGAACTTCACATGAATGCTTAAGTGCTTTACTGGGTCAGGGCCAGGGCACTCTACATTTTTGTGTAGAGATTTTTTAATTCCTAGACCTTTAGGATGATTGTGGTTGTAGATTATTGTGTCTCAGCATTTCATTTCTGAGAGCATCCCCTGCATTAAGAGAGCTCAAAGAATCTTATCTTCCTTTGGTGAGTTGGAGGACACTGACAGAATCTCTAAGTAGTCTCTGATGCTGTTTGGAAAGGTGTCTGATGCCACAGTAAAATGTAGCATGCTCTGAACTGCTTTCTAAGCCACGTTTCTGTCCCTTTTAACCACACGTGTGCACTTTTGGCCACAACAACCCCATGCAGAGCTACAGGCTGGGGTGGGAGTGGCTGGAGAGCAGCCAAACAGAAAGGGATCTGGGGGTGCTGATTGACACCCACCTGAACATGAGCCAGCAGTGTGCCCAGGTGGCCAAGAAGGCAAATGGCATCCTGGCCTGCATCAGGAATAGTGTGGCCAGCAGGAGCAGGGAGCTCATTCTCCCCCTGCACTCTGCACTGCTTAGGCCACACCTTGAGTCCTGTGTCCAGTTCTGGGCCCCTCAATTGAAGAAGGACATTGAGGTGCTTGAGCATGTCCAGAGNTGCTGTCTTCTCTCAGACAAGCAGCAGCAGAACAAGAGGACACAGTCTCAAGCTGTGCCAGGGGAAGTTTAGGCTGGAGGTGAGGAGAAAGTTGTTGCCTGAGAGAGTCATTGACTGCTGGAATGGGCTGCCCAGGGAGGTGGTGGAGTCACTGCCCCTGGAGGTGTTCAAGGCAGGTTTGGAGGTGGCACTTGGTGCCATGGTCTGGTCTTGAGGGCTGTGGTAATGGGTTGGACTTGATGATCTTTGAGGTCTCTTCCAACCTTGGTGATACTGTGTGATACTGTGCTTTCTAAGCCACGTTTCTGTCCCTTTTAACCACACTTTTGCAAGCTGGTTGAACAATTTAAAAGACCAGCTTCCATTTTGCAGGCCCTCCTGACTGCATTTAAGCTGAGTTCTTGAAGTCCCACAGCACAAATTTCCACTTGCATTTGAATTGAGGCCTTTGTGTGCTCCTGATTGTGTTTCAGCTGGGCAAGAGATGCCTGTCACTGGGTCTGCAGGCTCTCACTGGAGCACCATGCTATTTGTTAACTATTTATGTTCACTTTTTGTCATTCTGGGCTCTTTGCTGTAATTCTTGTTGCTTTTTGATATCCTCTGTGTCTTTTGCAAGGAGTCTCTAGCAGATGGATGCCTGCATTGCCCACATACAGATCCATAACAATGCCATGCATTAATTGACTGGCACAGAGCAACTGCCCAGCTACAGTCCCAGTCTTTTATATTCCACCATGCTCCATGCAGCACAAACAGAACATGAAGAAGCTCTTAGCTGGCCTCTTTATTCCAGCTCTGCAGATGCAGACTGTGTTTATTCTGCTCACTGCTGGTCAGCTGATGGTGTGGGTGATGATCATACAACTCTTGGAAAAGAGTTGGAAAAGACCTTTCAGATCATCCAGTCCAACCATTCTCTAATTCTGCCAAAGCTGTGGCTAAACTATGTCCCTCAGCACCACATCTCTGCCTCTTTCAAGCACCTGCAGGGATGGGGATTCAGCCACCTCCCTGGGCAGCCTGGTCTCCTGTTTGAGAACCCTTTCAGGGAAGAAGTTTCTCCTCATATCCAACCTAAACCTCCCCTAGGGCAACTTGAAGCCATCTCCTCCTGTCACTTGTTCCTTGGGAGAAGAGACCAATCTCCACCTCACTTCAGCCCCCTTTCAGGAAGCTGTAGAGAGCAATGAGGTCTCCCCTCAGCCTCCTCCCCACTAAACTCCCACAGTTCCCTCAGGTGCTCCTCACCAAACCCTCTGTAATGGAGGAATGATTCTAGTCTGTTGCTAGGAAGAAGTGAGAAAAGGTCAGCTAGAATTTAGTTGTTGCTGTAGATAGAGCTGCTGGCAGGAGCTGTGCAGGGATGGGGCTGAGCAGTCACATTCACAGCCCTGCATATCGGATGGACTTGCTGAGTTGGAAAATCACTGAGATATGGCATATATCTGAGACTGAATCATTCCCCCCAGCCTTCTTAAGTGAAACTTGGCCATCTGACACGTGGGGAATTGATAGCTTTGAAAAAGAGAGTGAACCACCCAAGTGTGTTCCACTCAGCCTGCCAAACACAGCCCCTGGAACGATTTGGTGAGTAGGTGTTTGCGTAGAGCAAACGGGGAGAGGCTGCTCGGAGGCAAGATCGCTGCCATGTATTTAATGACAGCCTAAAGAGAACACAAGAGGGGAAGAAAGAAAGGTTTGTGATCAAAGTGGTGACTGTGTCAGTCGTGGGCTCAAGTTATAGTCATGCTGAAAAAATATTACAAAAACATCAGGAGAGGATCTTGTCTCATCTGAGCTCTGGGTAATGATTTGTGCTGTGTTGGTGGCGAGTTGCTGGATCTTGGTATGGGAATACTGAGGAGTGAGTTGTGTTGGCACGTGAGGAAAGATGAGGGCTTCTGCAGCAAGGAACAAAATACCAGCCTGGGCTGTATTCACTGACAAGATGTGCTCAAGAGTTTGTGTAGGAAGTGGCAGGTCCCTTTTTGTTGTTTGGGGATGCAGGAGGAATGGAGTTCAACTTCTTCTAACTTTGCTTTACTTCGGCGTGCATCAAAATGCCACTCTGCAACACTCAATGCACAAGAAAGGAGTTTGAATTCCTCTGTGGGATTTCTCAGCAACCTCCATGCAGGAAGTGTGTGTGTGTGGGGGGGGTCTCAAGCCATGTCCCTCTTCACAAGGGCAAGGTCATCTCATGGTGCTTCTCTGGGTGGGTACTGTGAAATGATAAAGTCTGCTGGCAAGCAACCCAATCAATGAATCTCCAAAGTTCAGCCCAGTGCCATTTCATAGAATCATAGAATGTTGGAAGGGACCTCAAAGCTCATCCAGTTCCAACCCCCTGCCATAGGCAGGGACACCTCCCACTAGCACAGCTCACTCAAGGNCCCTTGTCCTGGCATTGCCCCTTGTACTGTCAGAAGTGTGTTTGTGAGTAGGGAGTGGAAATGCTTTGTGTTCTTTTTAAATTATTATTATTTTTATTTTTTATTTTTGGGTTCTTTTAAAATTATTATTATTTTTATTTTTTTATTTTTGGTTCTTTTAAAATTATTATTAATTTTAATTTTTTTTTGTTCTTTTTTAATTATTATTTTTATTTTTTATTTTTGGGTTCTTTTAAAATTATTATTTTAATTTTTATTTTTGGGTTCTTTTAAAATTATTTTAATTTTTATTTTTGGGTTCTTTTAAAATTAATTTTTTTTGGGGTTCTTTTAAAATTGTTATTATTTTTATTTTTGGGTTATTTTAAAGTTATTAATTTTTATTTTTATTTTTGGGTTCTTTTAAAATTATTATTATTTTTCTTTTTTATTTTTTAATGTGGGAAGTGAGAGACTTGGATGCATTGCACAGAGTTCATTGCTCTTCCTTTCTCCTCTGGTCTCTACATGCCCTGTGGTATCAATAGAGCCCCACCAATGCTTCAGTCTTCTCTTTGGGCATCATGGAGAAAGCAAGAAAACACCACTGCTACTGGGCTCTGAGCTGTGCTCTGCCACAGATTTGTCTTCTGTTCTCATGGTTCACTTAATTATGGCATCTTTTTATTTTTGAAGAATTTAGGATAATAAGATATTGACTTTTTTTTTGAGGGGAGGGAAAGCATTAAGACTGATTGGCCTTTCTGATATGGTTAAGTGGTTACCCCAGGGAGAAATGAATCTCTGTGTTCACCAGAGCAGCAGACCAATATATGGATTGTTCTGTATGGATTGCTGTGTCCTGAGGCTCTGCCTGTTGGCCTCTGGTGAAAGAAAGCACAAGGTGAATATTGCCCTTCCCAGCCTTGAATGCTCACCAGCTGTATCTTTGTTGTGTGCAAATGAAAGGTTCAAAGCTGGTGTCTAATACCATTAGGCAGGCCTGGCCCAGGAGTCCAGTGTGCTGATTTAAATGTTCATTGTTTTGACTGTCCACATGTCCTGCAGAGCCTTCATCCTTGGGAGAAAGCCTGCCAGGGAAACCAAGTATTTAAGGTGCAGGTATCCTCTGAAACATTGTGGTGTCAAATCTTCTCCCTGTGTGACTTGCCTCATTTCTAACTGCCTTGGAAATCTAGCAACATCTTCTTTCTGTCACTTTTTCTTGTTAGGTTGTGGTGCCTAGAGGAGGGAGCTTTGATTTTAATGTTTGTAAGGTATTTTTGAATGGTTTCCTCCCCTTCCCTCCCCCTTTATTTCCCAGCTACCCTTGACAAGACTCTGGAATTTTCAACCACAGAACAGTGCTGAAGAAAGCAGCTGGAGTGTTCTCACTTGTGTTGGGCACTAAGCATAGAACTATAGAATGGTTTTGGTTGGAAAAGTTCTCTAAGATCCTGGAGTCCAACCAGCATCTCAGCACCTCCATGGCTGTTAAACCATGTCCCCAAGTGCCACATCCAGGCACTTCTTGAACACCTCCAGGGACAATGACTCCATCACCTCCCTGAGCAGCCTGTTCCAGTGCCTGACCACTCTTGCAGGAAAGAGCTTATTCCTATTATCCAAAGTAAAGTTGTCCCCGTGCAGTGAGCAGCCTCTCACAAGTGGTCTTCTCTGGTGAGGCAAGTGCAGGATGAGGCCTTTGCTCTGACAAGAGCATCCTCCAGAGCACTGTCTGCAGAGGATCCAAACATGGAAAAGGTCTCCTCCTCAGCAGTAACAGAGAGGATGTGATCTGCAGAGTCCCTGATTAAACAACTAAGTAATGATGGTTTGGTAATGAAGTAATGAACTAAGTAACTAAGTAATGAAGGCCTTGGATGAGGCCTTGAGTAACCTGTGCTAGTGGGAGGTGTCCCTGCCTATGGCAGGAGGTTGGAACTAGATGATCCTTGAGGTCCCTTCCAACCTTACCATTCTATGATTCTATGGTTTAGGGCATGAAGAAATCCGTAAGTGAACAGTGGATGTGAGCCCTGGACTATGGGCAGGCTACTCCAATGTCTTGAGTGCTGGTCCTGAGTTTTCTGCTGGCTCAAGTACACTTAAAAAAACATCCTGGTGCCTTTGTCATTAAAGGCAGTGACTGATTTTACCTGTTGGGGCTGAGGAGAACTCACATAGGTGCTGCTCCATTATGTAAAGGTATTTTCTATAGGGTGTAGCTCATTCCACCTCTTCAGCCAGACTGAGCAGTGGTGGTTTACCTGCTTGCATCTTGGATTAGCTCTTTGCATGTTGTGGAGGAGGAGTTGCCAGCATGGCTAATGTGATGAAACTTTCTGTAGTACAGACAAATACTCAGGAGCAACAAAATGAAGCTAACAGCTCCTCTGATGGATGTGACAGCTGCTGTCCAGAGCCTTGGGAATAGCAATGGAATTGTATAGATTTCTTAACTCCTCATTGCTGCTGCTCAAAGCAGCGCATCTGAGTCATGAGTAAAGAGGTTTATGAGGGATAGTTAAAGTAAAGAGGAGAGGGGAGGCAGCAGGAGGGGTAGAAAGATGGAGTTTTGTCTCCATTCCTGTCTTCCAAGGAGCTTTGTTTCTTTTTCTTTTCTTTTTTTCTTTCAGTAAGCAAGGTACTAAACCCTGAAATTCAAAAGCAGAGTTGCCAAAGTGGGGACCAAGGTCTGAGTGTAGCACCACATCCTGTGTGTTTGGTGTTTCCCTGCTTGCAGCAGGTGTTTCAGCAAGAGATTTCCACCATTCCTGGGGTCATTGGTGTTGAGCCTCTCTTGTGGAGGTGAGAGACCCAATCTCTCTGCAGCCTAGCAAGTGATGAGCAGGTGATTGATTTCTATTTTCTCCACTGTGGGAAGCTGACCCACACTAGGAATTACTTGAGATCATATGTTCCAGTGGCTCAAGAGGACACACAAACCTTTGGTGTTGGTAAACTACTGTTCAGCTTGTTTAGAAACTAACCAAGAGAGAGGGCTGCAGGCTGCTGGAGAGAAAGAATCATAGAATCATAGAATCATAGAATGGTAAGGTTGGAAGGGACCTCAAGGATCA
>VWZE01012106.1:100187-114590 GCA_013396675.1 Eubucco bourcierii | reverse complement strand
GGTGGAGTCCTTGTCCCTGGAGGAGTTGAAGCAAAGCCTGGATGGGGCACTTGGTGCCATGGTCTGGTTAATTGGATAAGACTGGGTTGGGCTGAATGATCTTGGAGGTCTCTTCCACCCTGCTTGATTCTGTGCTTCTATGAATGCTTCTGTAGCTATCAAAGAGGAGATGGTGTCTTGAAGTTTTATGACCTTGCCTGAGCCTTTCAGAAGCAATTATGACCTTTCATCTGCTCTCAGGGTCACACAGTAATTGCAGTGTAGTGACTTTCCACTACATCTGGTACATGCATGCAGACAGCCCATAATTTGTTCTGCAAGACACAGCCTCCCCATAATTACAAGGACTATCTAAGCTTGCCTGCCTCAAATATGGCATTAGGGTGCTCTCATTAAGTGAGCATAAATCTTTTACATAGTCTCATCAGTTCCCTGCTGCATTTGCTCCCTCGAGGAAAGAACAGGGTTTCAGTTTGTGAGTGGAACCTCACTCTGCTTGGATAACAACTTTGTTTGGTGCAGAGTGGACACAAATGTGTGACATTACTCTGTTGTCACACAAATGTGAGTGCTGGAGTAATCCAGTGGGGGACCTGTGTTCAATGTCCTGCTGCTTCCAGAGGCCTGGAATATGTTGTATAGGAAACACAGACCTTGAGCTCGTGAGGTGTTCTGTTTGCCTGCCTGAAGCTTTGGTGATCTTCTTGCTCTCAGTAGATCCAAGGATTTGTTCTCTTTCCTCACTTTGAATTCCTCAGTAAGCAGTTCCCTGAAGGTACTCTGGTAGAAGTGTGGGTACCTCATGGCCACTTTTTAGCCTCCTGCCACACGTTTACCCAGTTCCCTCAATCACTGAGGCTGGAAAAGACCTCTGAGATCATCAAGTCCAGCCCATGACCCACAACATCAGCTGAACCATGCCACCAAGTGCCACATCCAATCTTTTGGTAAAGACCTCCAGGAATGGGGACTCCACCACCTCCCTGGGCAGCCCATTCCAGTGCCTAATCACCTTTCTGTGCTTCCTAACACCCAAACTAAACTTCCCCTGGTGGAACTTCAGACCATGCCCTCTTGTCCTGCCACTGGTTGCTTCCTTTGGAGCCAGAGTGGATCTGGAGGGCAGGTTGGGTGTCACCAGACTACATTTTCCCTTGAGGTTTCTGAAACTCAGTGAGGTCTTTGCCAAAGTTTAACAAACTCTGCTCAGTTGTTTTCTGCTGGGTGGGTTTAGCTGCCATGTGGTTACAAAGAATGGCAGCTCTTGGCTTGCTTTGGAGATGAACTCTTGATGTCATTTCCAGTGGTTTTAGGTTATTTATACCTGCATTCAGTTTCAGTCTGTGTGATGGCAGCTAGAGGCAGTGATTTTTTTCTTTGTATGTGTGTAGAATTTGCTCACCAACTCCATGCAGCTACAAAAATCTTCCCTCTAAATCCTCTCAACTCTTTGCACTAATCCCCATTAGTGTATTCCGTACACTTCTATCACTTGCCTGTGTCTGTCACTGGTTTTATTGTACCTGGGAAAACCACAAACCAGGAATTCTGCAATAGAAAAGGACTTGTAAGAAGGTTGCAGCTTACTGTTGGCTTTCTAGTGGCTGCTCATTTCATTCCTGTGTTAACACAGAAGCTTAATGAGCAAGTTTGGCTCCAGGGCAAGGCTGAGTACTGCTCTGAACAGCAGTTTCAATCTAAGGTGCCACCTTTTCTCAGGGCATGGTAAAGGGTGCAGTCACTGAAAGGACTTGCAGACTGAAAGCAATGCACTCAGAGCAACTCTAAAGTGTATTTTGGTTATAAATGCCTAAATCTAGAAGCAGCATAGTCCCTCCCCACTCCTTTGACCTCTTTCAACTATGTGCATTCAACCAAATGCAACTCTTCTGCCTCCTGAGGAGTGACTCTTAGTGTCTAGGAAACCCCCTCTGGAGTGGGTCCAGAGGAGGCCACGAGGATGCTCAGAGGGCTGCAGCAGCTCTGCTGTGAGGACAGGCTGAGAGAGTTGGGGCTCTGCAGCCTGCAGAAGAAAAGGCTTCCAAGAGACCTTAGAGTAGCCTTCCAGTATGTGAAGGGGGCTACAGGAGGCTGGGGAGGGACTATTGACAAGGTCTTGCAATGCCAGGACAAGGGGCAATGGGTTTGAAGTGGCAGAGGGGAGATTTACACTGGATGTTAGGACGAAGTTGTTTGCAGTGAGGGTGGTGAGACACTGGCACAGGTTGCCCAGGGAGGTTGTGGCTGCTTCCTCCCTGGAGGTGTTCAAGACCAGGTTGGAGGAGGCCTTGAGTGAGCTGTGCTAGTGGGAGGTGTCCCTGCCTCTGGCAGGGGGTTGGAACTAGATGATCCTTGAGGTCCCTTCCAACCTTACCATTCTAACACACATGGTGGTGAGGATCTGCAGCATGGCGTTGCCTGGATGCTGTGCTGAGCTCTTTGCTTCAGCAGGGCATTTGCAATGCTAACTCCTTCCCTAGAGAGTGTGGAGATTCATGGCTCCTCTCCTCCTTTCTCTTTCAGGCCCAGGCCTGTTTGCTTCTCCAGAAGGTTCTGCAACTTCGTGAACTGAAGCTCTTTGTGACAGAGGAGGAGTGGGAGGAATTGATCAGAGAAAGCATCAGCCAAGTGACACAGGTAACAAGCTTCAACGTGTTCAGTGTATAGATAGCACCTAATGGGTGCTGCTCTGCCCACTGTGGGGCTTGTTCTCAGCACCTAATGGGTGCTGCTCTGCCCACTGTGGGGCTTGTTCTCAGCACCTAATGGGTGCTGCTCTGCCCACTGTGGGGCTTGTTCTCAGCACCTAATGGGTGCTGCTCTGCCCAGTGTGGGGCAGATTCTGACCACTGCCCCAACCCAGAAGGGTTAACCCTTTACAATAGCTTTGATTTATTGGTCACATCAGGAATCCAGTGGCTGGAGTTAGGTATAATTTTGTTTCCAACCACCTGAGCCATGCCACTCCTCCCAACTCAGTCATCTCCATCCTCTCCTGATTTCTCTCTAGCATCCCTGCAGGACTTGGTGATTCACTGGGAAACCACAAACATCTGCAATGCCTTCCTGTTGTTCTTGTCAGGGAAAGTTAAGCAACTTGCAGCTCTAACAGGATTATAATGAACTTTGCTACCAAAGCTTGCTCTTATTTCTGTGCTCATCTGTGTGCAAATCAAAATTCCTGGGAAATGCTGGCAGCTTGTTTGGGCTGTCCAAGGTATACCCTGTGGGCAGGAGGCCTCCCATAGGATTAACAGGCAGTAGCATAGAGGTGCTGGTTCTCTTTTTGTCCTGATAAAGTCCTAACATAGCATTTTTTTACAGAGTACTCTGTTGGTGGACATATATGTGTGGGATTTTGTCCCCCTTGCTCCTGCTCTCTCCTTCCATTGGTGTGGCTCCTTGAAACTGGAGCTGCTGCATATCTTTCAATGTTGCTGTAATTAGGAGGGATCAAGGGCTTTGTATTCCATATAACAGTTTTGATTCCTAGCCAAGGACTGCTACTTCTTGGAGGTACACAAGGCCAAGTGTAAGGTCCTGCACCTGGGTAGGCACAATCCCAAGCACAACTCCAGGCTGGGTGGGGAATGTCTGACAGCAGCCCTGAGGAAAAGGACCTGGGGGTCTGGGTTGATGAAAAGCTCAACATGAGCCTGCAGTGTGAGTGCAGCCCAGACAGCAACTGTGTGCTGAGCTGCAGCAAGAGCAGTGTGGGCAGCAGGGCAAGGGAGGGGATTGTGCCCCTTTGCTCTGCTCTCCTCAGACCCCACCTGCAGTCCTGTGTGCAGTTCTGGATCCCCCAGCACAGGAAGGACATGGAAGTGTTGGAGTGGGTCCAGAGGAGGCCATGAGGATGCTGAGAGGGCTGCAACAGCTGTGCTGTGAGGACAGGCTGAGAGAGTTTGGGCTCTGCAGCCTGGAGAAGAGAAGGCTTTGAGGAGACCTTAGAGTAGCCTTCCAGGATCTGAAGGGGGCTAGAGGAAGGCTGGGGAGGGACTATTGACAAGGGCTTGGAATGACAGGACAAGGGGCAATGGGTTTGAACTGGCAGAGGGGAGACTGAAAGTGGATGTTAGGAGGAAGTTGTTTGCAGTGAGGGTGGTGAGACACTGGCACAGGTTGCCCAGGGAGGTTGTGGCTGCTCCCTCCCTGGAGGTGTTCAAGCCCAGACTGGATGAGGCCTTGAGTGAGCTGTGCTAGTGGGAGGTGTCCCTGCCTATGGCAGGGGTTTGGAACTGGATGATCCTTGAGGTCCCTTCCAACCTTACCATTCTATGATTCTATGAATCTGTGTCTTTTGGTGGCACAGGAATCCTCAGTTACCTGAGTAATAACTGCAGAAACATGCAGCAGCTTTATGGTGAAGAAAGAAACTCCTATGGTGGCTGTTCTCTTTTGGAGATAGTGAAAAATCCCTCATAGCAGAAGTCAGAGGCTGGAAACAGCAAATTTAGCATCTGTAGAAAGTATGTATTTGACAAAGGCACTAATACACCATGGAAAAAAAACTTGCTGAGGAGTTTCTTAGCTCTGGATTGCCTGCTGGAGAGTGTGTGCTTGACTGAAGGAGAGGCTGCAGACTTGACATGATGTTGAAGTGACATGGGGAGTTTGGTTGGGCTGTGTCAGGCTTGGACTAGATGATAGCCCTGTCCTTGATGTCCACATGTGCCTCTGCTTAGCTCGAGAGAGAGGGTAGGGAGGGCATTTGCAGAACCCAGAGCTTCCCCTGCAGTTCCTTCTCATCCCTTTTCATCTCAGACTTGTTTTGGTGGGCCATGCCAGGTCAGCCATGCTTTTGGAGTTGGGTGTGTAAGTAGGTCGGTGTTGACATGTGTGTGCTTACCCATAAGATCATTGACAGAGGGTAGCAGTTCAGGATGCTGTAGAAGGCAATGAACTTCTATTGCCCTACCTCTAGCTGAAAGATGCTGTCCCTGGCCACCCCTGCTACCATCCCTCACAGATAGCTGTTTGCAGAGTAAAAAACAATAATTCAGA
Source organism: Eubucco bourcierii (assembly GCA_013396675.1). NCBI lineage: Eukaryota > Metazoa > Chordata > Aves > Piciformes > Ramphastidae > Eubucco > Eubucco bourcierii. The sequence goes on along the minus strand of VWZE01012106.1, from coordinate 109,586 downwards.
ATTCTCTTCCTTTCTTTGAGCCAGGGAGAAGTCTGAAATAGCCTGGGAGTGCCAGCTCTTTGCCTGCACTGATGTGCACCTGTACTTCAGGCAGCAGTGTGGTCCCCCTGGTAGCTGTCACTTAAGGGCTTTGCTGTGCTCTCTGTGCCCTTTGTCAGATGTGCAGCTGTGGGACTCTTGAAGTGCAAGATTGTCACTGAGGGTGTTAAGACTGTGAGAGGACAGGATACTGTCTCCTGGTGCCTGCCTGCAGATCACTTGGTGAGGAGCAAGGAGCCTGGGATGGCTTTAGGCAGCAATATGTGCTGGAGAGGGGACAAAGAGCAGTGTGAGGAAACTGCATTCTTGGATATCATTGAATTGTGTTTGTAAAACTGAGAGGCAGAAGAGGGAGAATCAGTGACCAGGAGCTTTAAATGAAGAGACAGCTTCCTGAAATAGCTGCCCTGGCTGCTGGGAGGCAGTGGCTCTTGTGCTTACATAACCTAACTTGACCTTAGTTGTTCCCAAATTGTTTAAGCATGCTTATAAAACATATATCACAGCCATGAAGGAGTCATCTTTGCCATCTCCTTACTGAGGCAAGTCTTGATCCCCAAGTGAGTGCTCTGGAGCTGACTTGTTCTTGTGAGAGCCTTGCTGCTGCCTTTGGCTGTCTCTGCTGGGTCACTTGGGCAGAAAGGCTTCTCCACAAGCCCAAGGGCTGCCCTGCGAGCTGCCTTTTGTTGGACAGAAAGCAAAAGTAAGCAAATAGCAAGGCCAAGTGTAAGGTCCTGCACCTGGGTAGGCACAATCCCAAGCACAGTTCCAGGCTGGGTGGGGAATGGCTGAGAGCAGTCCTGAGGAAAAGGATCTGGGGGTCTGGGGTGGTGAAAAGCTCAGCTTGAGGCTGCAGTGTGAGTGCAGCCCAGACAGCAACTGTGTGCTGGGCTGCAGCAAGAGCAGTGTGGGCAGCAGGGCAAGGGAAGGGATTCTGCCCCTTTGCTCTACTCTCCTCAGACCCCAGCTGCAGTCCTGTGTGCAGTTCTGGAGCCCTCAGCACAGGAAGGACATGGAAGAGTTGGAGCAGGTCCAGAGGAGGGCACGAAGATGCTGAGAGGGCTGCAGCAGCTCTTCAGTGAGGACAGGCTGAGAGAGTTGGGGCTCTGCAACCTGGAGAAGAGAAGGCTTCCAGGAGACCTGATAGTAGCCTTCCAGGATCTGAAGGGGACTACAGGAAGGCTGGGGAGGGACTATTGACAAGGGCTTGGAATGACAGGACAAGGGGCAATGGGTTTGAACTGGCAGAGGGGAGATTGAAAGTGGATGTTAGGAGGAAGTTGTTTGCAGTGAGGGTGGTGAGACACTGGCACAGGTTGCCCAGGGAGGTTGTGGCTGCTCCCTCCCTGGAGGTGTTCAAGGCCAGATTGGATGAGGCCTTGAGTGCCCTGTGCTAGTGGGAGGTGTCCCTGCCCATGGCAGGGGATTGGAACTGGATGATCCTTGAGATCCCTCCCAACCTTACCATTCTATGACTCTATGAAATAGAGCAACAGCTCAGGCACAGATGTAGCCTCCCTGGGCCTGGTTTCCTCAAACAAAGCAGAACCTTGCTACTGCTGTTCAAGTTTCTTCTAATGTTGGGAGTCCAGACAGCTCAGTTGTGTTTACAGTGTAAATACATAAGAGTTGCTTCATGTTGTAAATGACAGAGCTCACCTGAGGTGCTAGAGCATCCAACAGGCTTCTTTTTCCTCCTGGAGAGCTTTGTTCTTTTATCAGTAGGTCTCAAAGCACTTCACAAAGGAAATTCAAACCAGTGAGTTGTTGATGTGATGAAGAAAGCATTTTGCAGAAAGCCAAGAGCTGATGCCTTTGGCTCTCTGAAGTTGTTCACCCTGTTTTACAGATGACAATCTTGGCCTGGGGCTGAGCCAAGAATCAAACTCAGGTCTCCTGAGACATCCTAGAGACCCAGTTTGTGCATGGACAAGCTGGCTGCTTCTTAACTTGACTTCACAGCAGCCCAGTGTTGGGTAGCAATCTCTGTCCCCATGTTACCCCAGGAGAAATCTTGTGCTTGTGAGTTTGGGCTACCTGGAGGCTGGTGGGAGAACCCCAAAGGCCCAAGTGCCCCACTTCATGCAGGGAACTGCTGCACGTTTGGGACACCTTTGTGGGATCTTTGTGACTCTATCAAATGCCTCTCAGGTTGGTCTTTCAGCTCTTCAGTTGTCATGGTGTGCACTTTTTGGTGTTCTCCTTGTTAGATACATTCCTGTTTCCTGTTGTGTCACCAAGTTGTTGTCTTGGGTTTAGAGGCATCCTGAAGCCCTGGCAGTGTTTTATTAACTCCCTGACAGATTTGGGGCAGGAAGCTGCAGGCTCTGAATATGTAGTTTCATTGCCTTACTGTGTCATCCCCTTCCCAACTTGCCCTTCTGAACCAAGGAGCTTTAGGTTACCTCCCAACTTCTGCTGGAGCTCCCAGTTACAAGGGGAAAGTCAGGGAAAAGTGGGAAAGGATTTTGAGGAATATTCCAGAAAGCACATGCTTGCATGGCTGAGCAGCTCACAATACCTTTGGTGAAGCTGCTTTCCCTGGTTTGCACACAGCAGCTTGCTGAGGGTTTCAGAGAATGGCTTGAGTTGGAAGGGACCATCCAGTTCCAACCCCTCTGCCATGGGCAGGGACACCTCCCACTAGAACAGATTGCTCAAAGCCTCATCCAGCCTGGTCTTAATCACTTCCAGGCATGAGGTGGGCACAGCTTCTCTGGGCAACCTGTTCCAGTGTCTCACCACCCTCCTAGTAAAGAACTTCTTAATGTCCAACTTAACTCCACCCTGCTCTTGTTTGAAACTCTTGCTCCTTGTCCTGTGGCCACATGCCCTTAGGAAGAGTTTCCTTTGGCTCCTGCAGTGAGTACCTCTTAAGAAGGGCCCAACTTTCCTACTGCTCTTTGCTTGTTTTGTCAGTGGCATAAGGGACAGGCAGAGCAGGTAGTGCTCAAAGTTGGCTGTTTGAAACCAAAATGGGATCAAAGCATCTTGGAATGTAAAAATGCTCAGAGAATCCAATAGCTAAGTTCAGTGCAAGGCCACAGCACTCCAGGTCACCAGGATTGGAGACTTGCAGACAGATAAACACATAATCCTGATGAGACATGTGTGAAGCTTCCTTCCACTGAGGCAGCTGCTTGGGCTTGGTCTGGGCAAGCTCCCCAATTTGTGTAGAAAGGCACAGATGGAGACAGACAAGGATCATAGAATCACAGAATCCAGTCAGGGTTGGAAGGGACCACCAGGATCATCTAGTGGGCAAGTCCCAAGCACAACTGCAGGCTGGGTGGGGAATGGCTGAGAGCAGCCCTGAGGAAAAGGACCTGGGGGTCTGGGGGGGTGAAAAGCTCAAGATGAGGCTGCAGTGTGAGTGCAGCCCAGACAGCAACTGTGTGCTGGGCTGCAGCAAGAGCAGTGTGGGCAGCAGGGCAAGGGAGGGGATTCTGCCCCTTTGCTCTGCTCTCCTCAGACCCCAGCTGCAGTCCTGTGTGCAGTTCTGGAGCCCCCAGCACAGGAAGGACATGGAAGTGTTGAAGCGGGTCCAGAGGAGGCCATGAAGATGCTCAGAGGGCTGCAGCAGCTCTGCTCTGAGGACAGGCTGAGAGAGTTGGGGCTCTGCAGCTTGCAGAAGAGACTTGGAGGAGGTCTTGGAGTAGCCTTCCAGTATCTGAAGGGGGCTCCAGGAAGGCTGGGGAGGGACTATTGACAAGGGCTTGCAATGCCAGGGCAAGGGGCAATGGGTTTGAACTGGCAGAAGGGAGATTTAGACTGGATGTTAGGAGGAAGTTGTTTGCAGTGAGGGTGGTGAGACACTGGCACAGTTTGCTCAGGGAGGTTGTGGTTGCTCCCTCCCTGGAGGTGTTGAAGGCCAGGTTGGAGGAGGCCTTGAGTGCCCTGTGCTAGTGGGAGGTGTCCCTGCCTATGGCAAGGGGTTGGAACTGGATGATCTTTGAGATCCCTTCCAACCTTCCCATTCTATGATTCTGTCTAGTTCCAACTCCCCTGCCACAAGCAGGGACACCTCACACTGAAGGATCATGTTGCCTGTGCCAGGGGTGGTACAGACAACCCAAGAGCTCTTTTCCAAGCTTCACATCATCTGGAAGTTACTTTGTGCTCTTTGTGTTGAGTGGCATTAGAGGGGTTTGGTGGTGCTGTGTGGGTGCTGGGGGTTGAAGATAACTAGCTGGAGGCACTCAGGGTGGGCTGGGGGGCCAGGGGAGTGTGCTAGGTAGCCTTGCAGTGTAGACATGCCCTTCCTTTCTGAAGGGCATTACAGCTGATTGTCAGCATCTTAATTTGTAGGGAGATAAATTATTAACAGTGACTTCATCAAATCTCTGCAAAAGCCATTCCTCAGTTGTTCAGTTGTTGTTGGGTTTTTTTTTTTTCCTTGAAGATTGCCTGAACTTTTATCTGTCCATCTTTATAAATTCTTAATTTGTTGCCCTTTCTCAGCCTCTTAGCTTGTAAAATGAGGCCAGTGCTGATTTCACTGATATCTTTGCTGTGCTTTTAGAGTACTGGTATGGCTCTGTGGAGAATTCATTCTCCTCTGTTCCCTCAGCTGTCCTGTGTGGCTTTTCCCTGCTGCATTTCCTTATGGTCCATGGGGAAAAAAAAAAAAAAAAAAAAAAAAAAAAAAAAAAAAAAAAAAAAAAAAAAAAAAAAAAAAAAAAAACAAGAATTTTTAAATTGGGGAAAGATTTAAATNAAAAAATCTGAAAAATAGAGAAAGAAAAAAAAAAAAAAAGAAAAGAAACAAAACCAAAAAACCAGGATCTTTAAACTTGGGAAAGCATTGACATTGTCTGTGACAGTGCCTTCTGGAGTTTTTGGGTTCCTCCCTCTGATAACAGCCAAAATAAGCACTGTAAAACAACAACAACAAAAAGCTGTTTAGTTATACCCTGCAGCTTGGGAGGCTGCTCAGTCTTCTACCTTCCCTCTCTCTCTCTTGGGCAAGGGCAAGCTGCAACTTGGTGGTCCTCTGCCCTTTGTGAGTGTTTCTTGATGACTTGTTTGTGCTTTCACCTTATCCTTCCTTCCCCTTGCATTTGAAACAGAGAGGAATGTGTCTATGCTGCAGTTACAACTTGGGGAAAGAGAAAAATCGATTTGGCAAATGTTTCTTAATCACCTCTCTTCACTTCTTACATCTAAAGCCTCCAGATAAGTTTTGGGTGTTTTAAAGTGAATAAGTTTAAGGCTTGTTTAGTAAGTGTGATGCTTGGTCAGCTAAGGATCTTAGAATCCTAGAATGGGAAGGTTGGAAGGGACCTCAAGGATCATCTAGTTCCAACCCCCTGCCATAGGCAGGGACACCTCCCACTAGCACAGCTCACTCAAGGCCTCATCCAACCTGGCCTTGAGCACCTCCAGGGAGGGAGCAACCACAACCTCCCTGGGCAACCTGTGCCAGTGTCTCACCACCCTCACTGCAAACAACTTCCTCCTCACATCCAGTCTAAATCTCCCCTCTGCCACTTTAAACCCACTGCCCCTTGTCCTGTCATGGCAAGCCCTTGTCAATAGTCCCTCCCCAGCCTTCCTGTAGACCCCTTCAGATCCTGGAAGGCTACTCTAAGGTCTCCTGGAAGCCTTCTCTTCTCCAGGCTGTAGCCTGTCCTCACAGCAGAGCTGCTGCAGCCCTCTGAGCATCTTGGTGGCCTCCTCTGGACCCACCCCAACACTTCCATGAGGTTCCACCTCTTCAGCCTGCCAAACCATTGATTCCTTGTAGTCCACTCAACCCAGCTGTCCTCCTCTGGTTCGAGGCAGAGCCCCTCTAAGTCTGACCAGAATCACCTGCATCTTGTGAATATACTTTGTGAATCCTTTCCTTTCAGAGGAATCAGAAGCAGCATCAGCTTGGCTGCTCTGCTTGGGTGAGTTTACACTGGAAACTGAGGCAGCATTCCTCAGGGTGTGCACCTCCTACATTCTCTCCCTCAGACAGGGAAGGAACATCCTGTGGCCAGGAGGGGCAATGCCATTCTGGGGTGGATTAGAAGGGCTGTGTCTATTAAGTAGAGAGAGGTTTTCCTGCCCCTCTACTCTGCCCTGGTGAGGCCACATCTGCAGTACTGTGTCCAGTTCTGGGCCCCTCAGTTCAAGAGGGAGATAGAACTGTTTGAGAGAGTCCAACACAGAGCCACAAAGATACTGAAGGGAATGGAACAGCTCTGTTAGGAGGAGAGCCTGAGGGAGCTGGGGCTGTGGTGCTTGGAGAAGAGGAGCCTGAGAGGTGACCTCAGCAATGGTTATCAATATGTGAAGGTGAGTGCCAGGAGGCTGGAGCCAGGCTCTGCTGGGTGATGCCCAGTGACAGGAAAAGGGGCAATGGGTGGAATTTAAGGAAGTTTCATGTGAATGTGAGGAGGAATTTTTTTCCCTGTGAGGGTGACAGAGCACTGGAACAGGCTGCCCAGGGGGGTTGTGGAGTCTCCCTCTCTGAAGGAGAGGGAACCCACCTGGATGTGTTCCTGTGTGATCTAGTAGAGGAGATCCTGCTCTGGCAGGGGGTTTGGACTGGATGAGCTTTGGAGGTCCCTTGCAGCCCCTGACACTCTGTGATTCCTCATGTCTGAAGCACAGGCCTGTACAGAGGAGAGATTTTTTTTTCCTCAGGTGATAGACACACACTTGTAAGGCTCCCAGTGTGCTTGCTGGAGCCCTTCTGGTGTGACTGCAGTGTAGGGACCAGAGCCATGATGGCAGAAGACTGCTAGGTTGTGTCTTTGCTCATGTGCAGCGTGGGGCAAGGTTTGGCTTTCACAGTCAGCAGGAGAGCAGTTGGCATATTGAGATCAGCCCTCTGGAGAGCTCTGTCTTTGTGCCTGTGGCCCTTCAGTAGGGTGCAAGTGTTGCTGAGCTGTTTGCTGCTGGAGAAGAGAGTTTCCCTTAGCAACCCTGGGCTGTGCCAGGGAGTGTAAGGTCGAGCAGGGTGGGTGGAGGTATGTGTTTTGCAGAAGGCACTTGGCACTGTGTTCAGCCATGAATCTGCACATTTAGCCATCAGCATCAGGTCTGTTGGGAGTGGGGGAAGGATGGAGATAGCACAGCATGCTGGAGGATGCAGGTTGGCCAGGCTGCTGCAGCTCTCTGGGCAGTGATGGATTTGCCAGGCTGATCCCAGGGAGGGGAAGGGCACTTTGTTTTGAGCAGGGAAATAGGCTGCAGGACGTGCTGGGAATGCACAAAGAGTAAGTGGGGTTCATACTTACACCTAGGAAATGTACTCCCCTGCTCTCTTGAGACACTGTTGTGTCTTGTAAGCATGGTCTAAGGGTGTGCCTGGCTGTGGTGCCTATGGAAGGGGCACAGGCAGGCTCTGATTGCAGATGGGTGTGAACAGGGAGCCTTCCAGAAGTATTGCCTGCTCCATACACCAGCATATTGCCATCTGCCCTGCAGGGGAGGTTGGGCACTGGCTGAGATGTTGACTTTGGCTCCAGATGTTGGTGGCGCTGCTTTTTTGCTGTGTGGCAGTTTCAGGGGAGTCTTGGGCTTAGACTAAAATCATACCTGGGAAGCTGAGGTGTGGAGCTGTGTGGGTAACTACTGCCAGCCCTCTGTCCTACTTGCATTGCTGAATTACTGAACTGTTGGAGTGGGTCCAGAGGAAGCCACTGAGATACTCAGAGGGCTGCAGCAGCTCTGCTATAAGGACAGCCTGCAGAAGAGAAGGCTTCCAGGAGACTTTAGAGTAGCCTTCCAGGATCTGAAGGGGGCTACAGGAAGGCTGGGGAGGGACTATTGACAAGGTCTTGTAATGACAGGACAAGGGGCAATGGGTTTGAACTGGCAGAGGGGAGACTGAAACTGGATGTGAGGAGGAGGTTGTTTGCAGTGAGGGTGGTGAGACACTGGCACAGGTTGCTCAGGGAGGTTGTGGCTGCTCCCTCCCTGGAGGTGTTCAAGGCCAGGTTGGAGGAGACCTTGAGTGAGCTGTGCTAGTGGGAGGTGTCCCTGCCTATGGCAGGGGGTTGGAACTGGCTGATCCTTGAGGTCCCTTCCAACCTTCCCATTCTATGATTCTATGAAGTCTTCAGTGCTCTAATCAGTGTTTGAGGCTCTCCCAAGGGTGCTGCAGATGACTGAAATGCTCCTTTCCTTTTTAAAGCACGTTTGCCATGTGTTGCATTTTACCATCTGTTCCATAATAGCTTTTGCTTTAATTTTATGATTGTGTTTTGTACTTTGCCCAAATGAAATCATGACAGGCTTGTAAAATGATTGACCTACACAACTGGGGTGACAGTGGCAGTGCTAATTTAATCTTTCAGTTAGCTGAGAGTGAGGGAGCAGACCAGAGCAATCTGCTGTGCAAACCCAGACTGTGGTCAGTAACTTACACACCAAATGCTTTGAAAGAATATAAAAAACTGCTTTGAAGAGTTTGGACACAGTTCCCATTGAAGAGACTTCGGATTTCATTCCTTGGGAGCCACTCCCAAGGGCTTCCCAGCAGCCCCAGTCCAAAGCCAGAATGCAGCAAGTTTGTGTTGGTGTCACATGCTGGCACAAATCCCATGGAAGCAAACACTCTGCTGTTTACCCTCCCTGCTCTGGGAGGGCAAGAGTGAAGCAATGTGGGGCAGGAGATAGCATCTCGTGCAATGGGGAAGTGCTGTGAGGCAGTGGTGATGAGATCAGGATGATAAAAGTGATATGGAGCTGAGCAGGAATTGGACTCAAGTCTTGACAGAGGCTTTACTGCCTCAGCTGTACCTCATACAGAGGTGCTGGCAACTTTATGCCCTTTGGAGTAAATTTCCTTTGCAACCTCTGTAGCAGAGGGGAAAAGACAAGCACTGAGAAACAGTGAGAGTTATGTCTGAAGGCAGCTTCCTTAGAACCATTCTGCTTCTGCACTAGATTGATGCAGGAAGGAGTTCTCTGCTGCTTCTTTGCTGCTGCTTTGGCTTCTCCCCCTCCCCCTACTCTCTTCCTTGTTTCCTCCTGGTCTTTGAGAGCTGTTTAAAAGTAATCCATTTCAGTAGGGAGCTGCATGTTGGCAAAGCACCTAAATTATGCTGGATTGCTTCTGGCTGTTTATGCTGGTGGAACTGTGCTTGTGTTTCTAGACTCGTGCAAAAGACTCTTTAACATAGGTGCTTAGTCTTACAGCACTGATGTCTCTGGGCCTGTGATATCTTCCATCTCCAGCTGGCCAAGTCACCCTTTCTGTTCCTCAGCTCTGCATGAATTGGGCTGGGCACCCCACACTGAATGCATGTTCCAATTTCCCAAGCACCCCAAACCTGCCTGTAGACTGCTGAAAATCAACCCCTCAGGTGCTTTTCACAACTGCAGGACTTTTGACTCCAGTAAGGTTTGTTTTTCATAGAATCA
>VWZE01012106.1:33072-62370 GCA_013396675.1 Eubucco bourcierii | reverse complement strand
TTTGGCTTGCCTATTAGTTCATTAGAGAGGTCTGTGACATCCACCCTGGGTGCCCTGACCCTCCTGGAGATGAATGGGTTTAATCTGTGGCGTGTGACACCAGCGCTTGTGATCCCTGCAGGTTAATTGATTTCTTCTGGCAAAGCACATTTCCAAGTCCTGTTGTCTGAGCAGCATGACTGACTGCAGAGGAAAAACAAGGCAGATTGAAAGGAAAAAAAAAAAAGAGAGATTCTCCTGTACCCAGCAAGTAGTAGGTAGGGTAGAAAGGAGGACTGGGCAGGCAGAAAGCGACCCCTGCCAAAGGTGTGCCACGCCAAGTGCAGATGGCTGATCACATAGGTGGGAGCTGGAGTCAGCGTGGAGTTTTAAACTGCTAATAGCAAAATGCTCTGCTGCCTTTCCTCTCACAGGCAAGCACACAGCTGGTAATGAATCCTTCCCCATCAGTCCCTCTGAAGGAGACCACTGAACCTGTCAGCAACGGCAGACGGGCGCAGTGGACGGCACAGACAGCACTGCACGTGGCAGGGGGAGCAGCCTTCATGCCAGCCTTACTGTACACACTGCCTGGCTGCTCAGTAATGTGTCAGGAACTGGAGCTAAGCTGTGCTCTCCAGGAACCTGGCTGTAGGATGCCAGGGTATTTTTAACGTGGGGATGGGCACTGGAGTCATTTGAGAGAAACTCTGGAGAAGAGAAGGCTTTGAGGAGACCTTGGAGTGGTCTTCCAGTGTCTGAAGGGGGCTACAGGAAGGCTGGGGAGGGACTATTGACAAGGGCTTGTAACGACAGGACAAGGGGCAATGGGTTTGAACTGGCAGAGGGGAGATTTAGACTGAATGTTAGGAGGAAGTTGTTTGCAGTGAGGGTGGTGAGACACTGGCACAGGTTGCCCAGGGAGGTTGTGGCTGCTCCCTCCCTGAAGGTGCTCAAGGCCAGATTGGAGGAGGCCTTGAGTGACCTGTGCTAGTGGGAGGTGTAGGAATGAGATGATTCTTGAGGTCCCTTCCAACCTAAACCATTCTATGAGTCTATGAAATAGGTAAAGGTGAGTGCCAGGAGGCTGGAGCCAGGCTCTGCTGGGTGATGCCTGAGGAGAGGACAAGGGGCACTGGGTGGAAGCTGAGGCATAGGAAGTTTCATTTAAACATGAGGAGGAATTTTTTCCCTGTGAGGGTGACAGAGCACTGGAACAGGCTGCCCAGGGAGGTTGTGGAGTCTCCCTCTCTGGAGAAATTCAAAACCTGCCTGGATGTGTTCCTGTGACCTGCTCTGAGTGATCCTGCTGTGGCAGAGGGTTGGACTGAGTGAGCTTTCAAGGTCCCTTCCAGCTGCTGATGTTCTTTGGTTCTATGATTCTGACAACTCTTCTCCCCCTGCATCTGCGCTGCTTTGCAGCATGAAAGACCACAGCTGAACAACAGAAACTTTGTAAACAAATGTGAATCAGAGGGAAAAGGGAAGGATGCTCAAAGGGAAAGAGAGTCACAAAATCAGGGCTGAAGCCTGAGTATGCTTCTTTCAGAAGCAGACCAGTGAGTGTTGGGGAATCTGGGCTGCTCTGCATGTGAACAGAGTACAACCAAACCTGCCCAGGCTAGTCAGCAGCAGACTGAAACAAACACTTTTATCAAGCAGAAAGCAGAGTTGTGGGAGGTGATCTCCCTCCCACAGTAACACCACTGCAAAGCTGGTGCTTTGGTGCACATCAAAACACACCAGCACTGCCACTCCAGCAGAGCCAAGAGGTTAGCAACCAGCCTGTGACCCACAGTGGCTCCTGAGAAAGCCCTTTTCTGTGAGAGCTCCACTGGAGCTGTGAGTCCTGATGAGCACCACAGTGCCTTACCCACTCTAAAGGTCCAGCTGGGGTCAGACATGCTGATGGGAGCAACCCAGAACTCATCAGAGCCTGGGTACTGAAATCCTCCTTCACCACCTGAGGTGCTGTCATGCCACACTGGCAACACGGACAGCACAAAGGGACACAGCTCTCCACCCTGATGCTAGGTCAGGAGTGAGCAGTGTCCCCTCTGAACACAGTGAAGCCAAACACTGAAGCTTTCCAAGAAATGGGGAGCAAAGGCTGCAGGAGGGGGATGTCACTGGCACAGGTTGCCCAGGGAGGTTGTGGATGTTCCCTCCCTGGAGGTGTTCAAGGCCAGATTGGATGAGGCCTTGAGTGACCTGTACTAGTAGGAGGTGTCCCTGCCTATGGCAAGGGGTTGGAACTGGATGATCCTTGAGGTCCCTTCCAACCTTCCCATTCTATGGTTCTATGATTCTATGTGATCTGCTGCACTGCATCCCTGCCAAAGAGAACTTGGGGCTCCTTGCAGCAACCCAACCATGGGCACCTAGAAGCTTATGTGCACCTTGTCACATGCCCAGGCGATCTCTGCTTGGACTTGCATGTCCATTTGCACAAAGAGAACTGGATGGCAGCCAGAGGCCTGTGCCCATCTCCCTGCCTCAGTGCCAAGCCAGGAGGCCTTCAGAAACCTAAGACAGCTTTCATCTCTTCTCCAGACACTCTGCTGTAGCATTTCCCTCTTCTTTCTCTCAGGAAGTTTTACCAACATCTGATCTCCAAATTCACTCTTTGCAGTTTAAAGCCCTTGTAAGCAGATGACAAACCAGGGACACATCAGTCATGTCACATCCCCAAAGCCACCCTGAAATTTGGCTCTGCAGGACTCAGCCTCCTTATGTGACATGTGATGAGGTCTTGGGGTTTTCTTCATTTCATTATAGGGGGGGATATATCTGAAAGCATGTATCTGTATATCTGAAAGCACCAGGAGACAGACAAACTTCCTTCCTCTGCTGTCTGTGCTGCCTGTTAGCAAGAAGAAGGTGGAACTGCTCTTACAGGGCCACAGGACCATCTGTGGCACCACTTCCAAATCTCTTGCATCCATCTGATATGATAGTGGGAGCCAGAAGGCATCACCCAAACCGTTCATGTACTTATGTCAACCCCCAAACACCTTTTCCTTCTAATTGTGTCCACCAAGGGCCCTTCTCCTTAAGGTACAGATATGCTCTGTCCTCCTTGCCTGAGCACTAGACAGGCTGTTGACACCTGCACATCTCCCATCCTCCCACTGCCCGTGGCAGGGTGGTTGGAACTAGATGGTGCCCTTTAAAGGCCCCTTCCAACCCAAAGCATTCTACGAATCTACCAAAAGCAAAGGCAACTTAGAGTCAACACCAGATGAGTCCCTACCCACATACTCAGCATGACATTAGACATAGAGACTCTTAGTTTTTGACAATTAGGAGAAAGAGACTAACCCCAGAAGTTTGTATGTCATGTGGAAGCCTCTTCTGAATTACTGTAGTTGCCAACCGTGAGGTGGTCCGAATCGGGTTCCTTACTGAAAAACAGCAGCTGCAGTGAGGGGCTGGGGAAGAGCATCTGCTACAGCGACCCTTCAGCACCTCTGCCCCCACACACAGCTCTCCTCCTCCTCCCTGTCTGCTGTTCCTGTGTGTTGGAGGCGGTGAGCAGGGCACAGGTGGCCAAGAGGGGACAAGCTCTGTAAGGTATCTCCTGTTCTTCGCCTAGCAGCCCACGAGTTCCAACACACAGCAACCCCTCAGCACGGGTGGGCAGGGCTGTGGCATGCTCTGTGAGGGCACAAGGGGCCTGTGACCTCAAACACTGTGTTCCCTTCCAGGCCCTGTGGCCAACAGCTGAGGTCCAGCAGAGCAGAAGCATGTAAAGGATGCTCAGCCAGCATGACCCAAGCCCCTGTGCTCCGTGCAGCCTCATGCACTCTGCTGAGCTGAGGTTCTTAGCACATAACTCAACATCCTTTACCTGGGAGGATCAAGGCCAGGGAAAGAACAAGCAATGGGTTCAAGAGAGGAAGCAGGCTGTGGTACCTCCCCATTTGGCACTGCCAGGTTACTCACTGTTCAGCTTTGGCTCGGTCACTGAGGAAGAAGAGGGCTGTGGCCAGGAAGAACATCCCTCCCAGGACAACGACAAAGGGGCAGAGCATGAGAGCATAGCCCAGGCTGAGGAACTCCCAGACCGGGGACTCCTTTGTGCTTTGCCGGATCAGGTCTGAGATCTAGAGACAGGGGGAAAAAAAAAAGAACACCAAAGAGTCACTTAGATGGAAGAGAGACAGGGAAATGGTGAAGGGAACAGGATTGCCCAGGCAGCCACCCACGGAACATGTGTGTGAGGTCTGAAACAGAACTGAGTGTTCAGCAGGAGCTGAACTCCCTTGCAGGCTTCAGCCTTCCACGTGCCACGCTGCAGCCTGGGCAGCTTCTGCTGTGAGCAGCTGGGCAGGCTTCTGCTCTCCCTGTCACTCTCCTGCCCTGATCTCTGATTCTTCCCACAGCCCTCTCCGTCTTCTCCCTGGCTGCTTGAGTGACTGCATCTGTGGGTGTCTTGCCTTGCTGCACTGCCCAAGCCTCCTGGGGCTGGTCAGGAGCACTGTTCTGTGAGTCAGGCAGTGATCAATCTTCTGCAATTTCTCTCAAGCCCTGCTTACTCCTCCAGCTTGCCTACCTTTCAGCAGAGACAGGGATTACATTCCACTTCTGTGTGTCAGGTGGGAAGGGGGAAATGTTTTCCATGCAATACAAAACCAGAGATCCCATCTGATTTTCAGAAACAGAAATCAAAAGTGGTTTTGTTGGGGTTTTTTAATCTCTATGTCTGAGCTACGAGCCTCATTCCAACCTCCTAAGCTGTCTGCACTCTGAGGTGCAACTGTGTGCAAGATGTGCCTCTGTCCCCCAGGCTCAGGCAGGGTCTGTCACCTAGGGGCTGTGCTCACACCAAAGAACCATGCACCACTGAGCTCATGAGCTAAGGCAGCCTGCATCTTCCAACAGGCACAATGTGTAATTATCACAGAACCACAGACTGCTTTGGATTGGCAGAGACCTCTGAAGGTCACCCAGTCCAGCCCCCTGCAGTCAGCAGGGACATCTTCAACTAGCTCAGGTTGCTCTGAGACCCTGACCTGCTTCAAGGGAGGAATGATGCCAAAGCAGACCCAGGGTTGTGCTTGCACACAGGAGCAGTGAGATGCAACAGCAGGTTTGAGCTTGTCATGAAAACCTATGGGTAAAACTCAGTTATGTAATCAATGCCTGTAGCTAGAACTATCACAGCCTAAAATTCACTGCCCACCTAACAGCTTCACTCTCCATAAACCCAACAGAGTTGCAGCCGTGCTAGGGGTGAGTCTCAAGGCACTGAGCATTTAAATGTTCATCCCTGGCTTTGTCTGTGGCTTTCCATGGCTGCAGAGATCCCAGTTTAAATGTTCATCCCTGGCTTTGTCTGTGGCTTTCCATGGCTGCAGAGATCCCAGTTTAAATGTTCATCCCTGGCTTTGTCTGTGGCTTTCCATGGCTGCAGAGATCCCAGTTTAAATGTTCATCCCTGGCTTTGTCTGTGGCTTTCCATGGCTGCAGAGATCCCAGTTTAAATGTTCATCCCTGGCTTTGTCTGTGGCTTTCCATGGCTGCAGAGATCCCAGTTTAAATGTTCATCCCTGGCTTTGTCTGTGGCTTTCCATGGCTGCAGAGATCCCAGTTTATACCACAAGAGTGCAGGGAATTTATAACATAAAATCCTACTGCTGTGCACACATGCACACTGGATCCAGAAATAGAACCATAGAATCATAGAATGGGAAGGTTGGAAGGGACCTCAAGGATCAGCCAGTTCCAACCCCCTCCCATAGAGCAAGGACACCTCCCACTAGCACAGGTCACTCAAGGTCTCCTCCAACCTGGCCTTGAACACCTCCAGGGAGGGAGCAGCCACAACCTCCCTGGGCAACCTGTGCCAGTGTCTCACCACCCTCACTGCAAACAACTTCCTCCTAACATCCAGTCTAAATGTCCCCTCTGCCACTTTAAACCCATTGCCCCTTGTCCTGCCATTGCAAGACCTTGTCAATAGTCCCTCCCCAGCCTTCCTGTAGCCCCCTTCAGATCCTGGAAGGCTACTCTAAGGTCTCCTGGAAGCCTTCTCCTCTCCAGGCAAGAAAGGTTGCAGAATGTGCTCCAGGGAGACTCTGGAGCATTGCACTGGTCTGACTGCTTTAAAAGCTGTCTCACAGCTCAGCCTGGTCCCTGCTAGAGTAAAGGGAAGGAGCAGCAGCCAGCCTGATGCTGGAGGTGAAAACACACAAACGAGTAGAGGACTCCTCCAGGATGGAGCATTCTCCAGTAGAGAGCAGTGAGTAAATACTGGAAGAGTCTATCTGGAGAAAGAACAAAAGGGTTCCAGCCAGACTTGTCTGGTTCCTTCCCTCTCCTACAAACTAGGAGAACATTTCAGTGCCTGGGAGGCAGCTAAGGAAGTGTTCCTGTCCTTGTGAAGGGAGCACTGTTCACACACAAGGGAAAACAAAAGTGTTAGGAACTAGCCCCATGATGGTTCAAAAAGCCCTTAGACTGAGGGCAAATAGCAGTGGCTGCTGGTCTGAGACACCTGTTAAAAACCAGCAACAAGACTCCAGTGTGAAAAGGATGCACCCAGAGGAAACTAGCAGAACATCAGCTGATAATTTAGTCCCTCTGGCACCCAGACACCTTGACTCCCAGCACTTCCCTGGCTCCTCATTACCAACCAAAACTGGGCATTGCCCCAGCTCCTCCGTGCACACCAGCCACAAACGAGGCTGTTCCAAAGCAGGAGCTTAGACATTCAGCACCTTTTCATCTGGGGCAATGAATACTATTATCCTCCAAAGGGCCCCAGACAATAAACCACTGGCCAAATTGACATGACAAAGCAGCAGCAGAGGATGAGAAGCAGGCATGCCCTCCTGATTGCTTTCTCTTGTGGATGACAAGGCATTCTGGGCTAACACCACCTGTGAAAGCAGAAAGTCTCCAACCTTTTCAATTCCCAGTGCAGCTTGCCCCACACCTTCCCTTCCAAGCCCTTCTTGTTGACCTTTTATACCATCAGATCCTGTTGATATTGACTCTTCTGCCTTTGTCATTTCCAGCCCAGCTATTCTGCCAGAGCACATTTCAGAAGGAGCAGTGTTTGCTCCCAGCCACTTCTCCCCACCCAGCCAAGTTGGGCTTTCTCCTCTAGGTTTCATACAATCCTCTCACTCACGTTTGCATCTCTTCACTCTAGAACTCTAGCAGGGCCCAGTGAGACCTTATTGCTCTCTACAGCTACCTGAAAGGAGGTTGTAGCCAGGCAGGGGTTGGTCTCTTCTCCCAGGCATCCAGGGAGAGAACAAGAGGACACAGCCTCAAGCTGCACCAGGGCAGGTTCAGGCTGGATGTTAGGAAGAACCTCACCCCAGCAAGAGTGATTGGCATTGGAATGGGCTGCCTGGGGAGGTGGTGGAGTCTCCATCCCTGGGGGTGTTTAAGAGGAGGCTGGATAAGGCACTTAGTGCCATGGTTTAATTAATCAGGAGGGTAAGGTGATAGGTTGGACTCCGTGATCTTAGAGGTCTTATCCAACCTGGATTCTGCTGTCATTCTGGAAGAGATTGCTCAGGGAGGTGGTAGAAGCCTCATCCCTAGAAGTTAAGGCCAGGCTGGATGTGACTCTGAGCAACCTGATCTAGGTGAGGTGTCCCTGCCCATGGCAAGGGGGTTGGATCTAGATGATCCTTGAGGTCCCCTTCCAGCCCTGACAATTCTATGATATATGTTTTTCCTTTTAACACTCCCTATTCCCTGTTGGGTTTATCCCACTCAGTTATAAGCCACCTGCTAAGACTGGAACATTGGCATCTCCTCTCAAAAGGACACAGGACTTAATTACAGCCTTGGGCTCCAAGTGCTTGCCAAATGCTCTGCTCCCTGTTGCCAAGCTCTGGCTTCCCAGGCTCCTGACAACGATAGCATCCTGAGTTGTCGAGCTGCAATTTGGCAAGACCCAATCCAGCATCACTCTCGGTGTTTTCTCTCTCACAAGCAACAGAAAGTGGGGGTTGCATGCACAGCCAGTGCCAGCTCTTCAGCATGGAGTCATGTGTGGGATTCCTTCCTTTGTTCTGCCAATTGGTAGGTGGCCAAAAAAAAAAACCCAACCAAACAAACCTTCAAAACATTTACTCAAAAAACGTGGGGGTGGGAAAAAAAAATAAAAATCAATGAGGAGGTCCTGCTGCTGCTTTGCAGTATAATCAGAAGCCTTTGATAACATCCTGACTGTAAAAGCTCACATCTACTTTTCCCTCACTGCAACACAGCCTAAGAGGAATGACTTGGCTAAATAAACTTCAGCTCATGGCATTTATACAACAGGATGCAACTGGCAAGGATTCAGCTGGTGGCAGCCAACTGGATGGGGTCCAGCTAGAGAAAACGCCTGCGCTCGAGAGCAAACGCTACAGCGTGCTCCAAACCCCCAACACCTCAGACCCTGTCCCAGACAATGAAGGAGGAAAAAAAAAAGGAAAGTTTATTACTTTTCTTGAGGAGCAAAGGCTGTGGTTTTTGGAGCAGTGGTCAGGCTGCTGAGGCAAGAAAAGCTCAGGTGGACTGAAGGCCTAGAATGGTGGTGTGCGCCTCTGCCACTGTCCCTCCTGAACAGCGTGAGCCATTCAGTTAAACTGATTTGCTCATTAAACAGTATAATGGTAACAACCTCTTTGAAATCATCATTTCATCTCCTCTGTCTCATTGTCTGGAGTCCTGTGTGCAGTTTTGGAGCCCCCAGCACAGGAAGGACATGAAAGTGTTGGAACAGGTCCAGAGGAGGCCATGAAGATGCTGAGAGGGCTGCAGCAGCTCTGCTGTGAGGACAGGCTGAGAGAGTTGGGGCTCTGCAGCCTGGAGAAGAGAAGGCTTTCAGGAGGCCTTAGAGTAGCCTTCCAGGATCTGAAGGGGGCCTACAGGAAGNTGGAGGTGTTCAAGGCCAGGTTGGAGGAGACCTTGAGTGAGCTGTGCTAGTGGGAGGTGTCCCTGCTCTATAGGAGGGGGTTGGAACTGGCTGATCCTTGAGGTCCCTTCCAACCTTACCATTCTAGGATTCTATGATTGCCAACTCCAACAGCTCAATTCCTCTGCAGCTGCTTGATTTTTCTTCCTTTCTGACACTGCCTCTGGGGCACAAATCTTGCTACCTAAATGGTTTTGCCACTGCAGTACCTGACACAAACAAACTGATTTTCATGGTGACCAATTTGATACAAGCCAGGTTCCCCCTGCCTCCTTTCTTTAGTACAATTCCTTAACACAGTGCTCCCTGTAACCCCCAAAGATTTAGAGTTCACCTCTCTTGAATTCAGAGCTGCATGGGAAAGGTTTCTTTGGGATTTGGTTTGGTTTTGGTTGGTGGGGGTGAGTTTTTAAAACCTAATACGAAGGCAAATAGAGCCCAGGAACCAAAAAGAAGGGATTTTATACAGTAAAAAAATCAACAATTAGTGGGGAAGCACAAAGATTTCTACTCTGCTAACTGGCATGAGAAAGCTGTGCTGAAAATGAGGAGGCAAACCTGATTATTCTATGATATTTGTTCAGAAAACTCCAACAAGACAAAAGAAACCATAGGCTGAAAGTGATTCCAGTTTTCATTTGGCATCTTTGCATCAAAACAAACCCAAAGCACCCTCTTAATTGTGTCAGATTGCAAACAAATGGAATACTTGGCTGGTGACACTGTCAATATCCTGCTGGTACCTCAGTCTGGCCCAGCAATACCTGTGGCAAGGATTCCTGCACTGTTTCCCCTGGGGCAGGCTTGGCTGTTTCTGCCCCCTCCCAGAATGCCATCATGATGCTTCCTGGAGAAGGTTGTTGCAAACTAAACCAACTCACTCAAGGGTTCTGTCCTCCATGCTGGCAAACAGACTGTCCAGCTCTTGGTGTTAAAGCCTCCAGACAGTGTTTGCCCTGGCTGAAAGTTTGTTATTCAGCTGCATTTCTCTCCAGGCCTGCTCTGCCCAGGACACTGAACTTGCTCTGTCCCAGCAGGAGATGCTTTGGACCATGGGGGAACATGGAATCAGAACACAGCTCAAGGGACAGGGCAGAGGTACTTAAATAGGTAAGGCTGGAGAGTGCCTACACAGGTGTAGGAACAAGGTCTGGGGCACAGGAGCAGACTCTTTAGCAGCAGCCTCATCTCCCTGCAGCACAGGCTCCTTCCCTGCTGGCATATCCCAGCAGCAGGAGTTCCTTCCCTCACAGGGCAGGAACTGGACACCTCACTCTGAAAGGTGCTCAGCACCATGGAGCCTCCTGTCCATGCTGGGAGTGCACAGGGTCCTTGGCAGCTGAGAGAAAAGAAGCCACTTCTTTAATGAGCATTTTAGTGCACAGAAGGAAGGGCAGAGCAGATGGGACAGAGCTTGAAATACTTGAGTGACAAGATCAGCTCTGGGTTCCTGAGCTTTCTTTAACCATTTCTGACCTTCTTTAACATACTTTAAACATCTGTTTATCAAAACCACTGAGAACCTGCCAACCCAAACCAGTGGAGGTGACAGGTGCACAGCAGCTCTGTGCAGCAGGTTGTGAACTCTTGGCAAAAAAACATTTTATACAGGGAAAGTCATTTGATTTTGTTTTTAGGGCAGATTTAAACCTTGTCTGTTGCTGAGTCATCAGAAGTGAGAAGCTTGTTAGCTCGTTGCAGTGAGGAGATAAATCCTAGGTGGATTGGTCTCCAGGTGCTTAATTCTCCCTCTTTTCTTTGCATCTGACAGCCATGTCAAAGATTTGGCCTTTCTGTGCACTATGAAAGAGGTTTTTAATTACTCAGCTCAGCCAGGACCAGAGAAATCCTCAACTTAAAGTTGCTGCTTGAAGACACAGATAAGGATGAAAGACTAAGGGTTCTCCTCCTCACAGTATTTCCATGGCCCATGTACCTCAAAGGTTGGACTGCAAGAGCAAGTCCCATTACACCCACCACAACCAGGGTCAGATGTGTACAAGTGTGGGTGTGGAGGAAGATCTCCATGGCAGGAGTGATCCCATCAGGGTTAGGGAGCACCAGGCAGGCAGCTGGTGTCTGGGTAAAGAAAGAACAAGAAACCCATAAACATATACCACAGTCCACCTGCTGTCTCCATCAGGTGAAGGAAGATGCTGCCAATACTCATAGAGGGAGCTGGGGGTGTGCAGCCTGCAGAGGAGGAGGCTCAGGGCAGAGCTCATTGCTGTCTACAGCTACCTGAAGGGAGGTTGTGGCCAGGTGGGGTTGGGCTCTGCTGCCAGGCACCCAGCAACAGACCAAGGGGACACAGCCTCAAGTTGTGCCAGGGGAGGTCTAGCCTGGATGTTAGGAGGAAGTTGTTGCCAGAGAGAGTGATTGGCACTGGAATGGGCTGCCCAGGGAGGTGGTGGAGTCCTTGTCCCTGGAGGTGTTGAAGCAAAGCCTGGCTGGGGCACTTAGTGCCATGGTCTGGTTGATTGGCTAGGGCTGGCTGCTAGGTTGGGCTGGGTGAGCTTGGAGGTCTCTTCCAACCTGGCTGATTCTATGATTCTATAAATATCAGAACAAAGGCAACAGGACAGAGACCTTCATAGAATCACAGAATGTCAGGGGCTGGAAGGGACCTCCAAAGCTCATCCAATCCAACCCCCCCTGCCAGAGCAGCATCACCCAGAGCAGATCACACAGGAACACATCCAGGCAGGGTTTGAATAGCTCCAGAGAGGGAGACTCCACAACCCCCCTGGGCAGCCTGTTCCAGGGTTCTGTCACTCTCATAGTGAAAAAATCCTCCTCATGTTTACATGAAACTTCCTCTGCCTCAGCTTCCACCCACTGCCCCTTGTCCTGGCACTGGGCATCACCCAGCAGAGCCTGGCTCCAGCCTCCTGGCACTCACCTTCACATATTGATAACCATTGCTGAGGTCACCTCTCAGGCTCCTCTTCTCCAAGCAGCACAGCCCCAGCTCCCTCAGGCTCTCCTCCTAACAGAGCTGTTCCATTCCCTTCAGCATCTTTGTGGCTCTGTGCCGGACTCTCTCAAGCAGTTCTGTGTCCCTCTTGAACTGAGGGACCCAGAACTGGGGACAGTACTCCAGATGTGACCTCACCATGGCAGAGTAGAGGGGCAGGAAAACCTCTCTTGACCTACTAACAACAGCCCTTCTAATCCACCCCAGAATGGCATTGGCCTTCTTGGCCACAAGTGCACACTGCTGGCTCGTGGTCAACCTCCCTTCCACTAGGACCCCCAGATCCTTTCCCCCTTTGCTGCCTTCCAACAGGTCATTCCCCAATCCCCAATCCCACAACAGCAGAGTCTCTCCTGCTAGTCCATAGAGCTGAGAGTGATGCTAGGGAATGACTTGCACATCTTTGTTCCAGGATGTGTTTGCCTCTTTGAACTCCAGCTCATCTCACACCCTGCTTTGGCAGCAGGGACAGGGCTGTGCAATCAGCAGCAAGCACTTCATGGGCCATGTTTGAGGAATAGCTGCACAGGTCAGACAGGGACAAAGCACTCAGACTGCAACATCACATCACAACCATTTGCTTCCCTCCACTACCCTGCTCTTAATTCAGTCAGCAGTGGATTTGAGCCCCAACAGGCTGTGGCCTGTTTTCATCTAGCACACTAAAAAAAACCAAAACCCCATGCTCTTCCAGAGTTAAGCATATCCACACCTCGACTCTGGAGCAGTCCTGGCACTTTAAATCATAAAATGTGATTTTAAAAAACAGACTAGATAAGCTCCACTTCCTCAGGCAGGCAAGTCTGGACATACAGAACAACCTTCTATAGACAGCTGGAGGGGAGGAAACACCTTGGAAACCAAATCAACACAGAAGCTGTCTCAAACTGGGATAAAGGGGGCTGTGAAATCTACACCTCCAGCTACAACTTCCATTACAGGAGTGTCTGAATTGCTGCACATACTCCAGTTTGCCTTGGGTTGCCCCTAATGGGCTCCTGATCTGCCTTCCCTGATACTCTGCACCAGTGATAATTAACACTCTTCTGCTAACTACTTGCTAAAGGGAGGTCATTAGCATTCTTGCTGTTTAAATAGCTCATTAGAATTAGTTTATTAACCTACTCATACAAGAAAGTTGGGGAAGGGAGAAAAGTGAAGGGTGAGAAGTGCTAGGCTTGGTGTTAAAAGCTTTGCAGGTAATGCCACAATCACAGACTGCTTTGGGTTGGGAGGGACCTTTACAGGTCATCAAGTACAACCTTGCTGCAGTCCACAGGGACATCTTCAACTAGATCAGGTTGATCAGAGCTCCATCAAGCCTGACCTTGTATGTCTCCAAGGATTTGGCCTCCACCACCTCTCTGAGCAACCCATCCCAGTGTTCCATCACCCACAGGGTAAAGAACTTCCTAAGGTCCAGGTACCAGGAGTAGCACAACTGCCCTCAAATCAGACCAGCTGATTTGCTTGTGATAAATAACAAGGTCAGCCACTCTCAGACCTCTTTCTCAAAGACAGAAAGGTGCCTGTTCTGACATTTGTGATCTCTGCTGCCAAGTGAACCAGCCTGGGCACTGCCAACCAACCCAGCCTTCAGTCAGGGGGGTTGCCAAGAGGAGGCTGTCAGAAACAGCAACACAGGTGATGCTCCATTTGCATCACTAGAGATGGACTGGGGAGGAGAGCTTGTGTGTGACCCTCAGCACACTGAGCACTCTCTGTGTGCCCTCTCAGGTACCCTCTCTCACACAGCCTGGTGGCCAGACCCTGTCACACTGTCCTGGCTACTTGGTCAGAGTGGTTGGAGGTTGTGTCTCTCAGGGAAAACTGAAGCAGCAGCTAAGGAGGTCAGGACAGGCAGGAACCCCTACCAGTGGAGTACAGGAGTAGCTCTTAGCCCAAAATGTGCTGGTGGAGGTGAGTTGATCTCTGGCACTTCAGCACACCATCCTCAGGCATTGGTGTTGCCAAGTGACAGCCAGATACAGAGAGGTGTCAATTGCTAGAGGACAGCTGCAAGGGGGAGATGAGAAAGAACTTGGTAAGGCAGGAAGCTAACAGGAGAGCCAACAGCAGCAGAGCAGCAAGGGCAGTGTGTGCCCACAGCAGCCATTTCCCTGGCACACATAGAGAGAGAGAGCAAAGCCTGTGGTGGGTGCCCATTTCTCATAGCATCACAGAATGGTAAGGTTGGAAGCGACCTCAGAGATCATCTAGTTCCAACCCCCTGCCATGGGCAGGGACACCTCCCACTAGTATCTCATCACAGCCAGGGCTAGAGGCAAGGCAAGGACAGAGGAGGAAAGCTCTGCTGTGCTAAGATAGGAAGCAAAGGGCAGACTTGAAGGCAGGGAAGAAAAAAAAGAAAAAGCCAAAACGCAGCCCCAGAAGAAAAAAAAAAAAACCTCACTGCCTGGAGCAAAAACGTGCAGGGAGGGAGCCCACTCTGTGTGTGTGAAGGATGATGTAAACCCTGAGTAGGGAAGACAGGTTCATGCATGCATGTGCACAGCTGAGCACAGAAGCACAGACTCACTGGCACTTCTCACAGTTACTGAATTTTAAAGGGCAGCAAAGACAGAAGCAGAATGAATAACACAAAGAGGTGGAGCTCTAATGCAACCTGAGTTAACTCTGAGAGCTCACTGCTAACCTGCTGCTGCTGGCTCCAGCCACTCAGCTCTTCTGCCTCTGAAATGCTGAGAGGTATTAATTAGGGCACAGGAAGAGCAGTCAGGGGACCTTTATTCTAATGCTCAACACCAGTGGTGAGGTTCAGGTATTTCTCTTAACTGTTGTGTGCTTCAGCACCTGTGTCTGCATAGTCAGATCCTCCAAAGACAGAAAAACACCAGGGGTGTTTGGGTGCCATGGACTGAGCAACCTCAACAGCAAAGCAGAGAGAGGTTAAACAGGGCTCATTTAAACTCTGCAGGCTAATCACAAAGGTCCTGAAAAAGTTAAGAGTTATCTAGGAATAAAAACTGCCTCACCCAATGAAATACTGCAGCAGTGCAGGGAGTCCTGTTTGGGTGTGAAGAGGCCACACTGATTTATCACCACTGATCTAAGTGCCTGGCAAGCAGCAAAACCTTACCCAAATTACAGCTGACCCCCCCTTAAAAGTGCATAACCTTCCAGGATCTGAAAGGGACTACAGGAAGGCTGGGGAGGGACTATTGACAAGGTCTGGTAATGCCAGGACAAGGGGCAATGGGTTTGAAGTGGCAAAGGGGAGGTTGAAACTGGATGTTAGGATGCTGCAGTGAGGGTGGTGAGGCACTGGAACATGTTGCCCAGGGAGGTTGTGGAGCACAGAATCACCCAACGTGATCTTTGATCATGTTGGGTGATTCTGTGCTCCACAACCTCCCTGGAGGTGTTCAAGGCCAGATTGGAGGAGGCCTTGAGTGACCTGTACTAGTGGGAGGTGTCCCTGCCTATGGCAGGGGGTTGGAACTGGATGATCTTTGAGGTCCCTTCCACCCTTACCATTCTATGATTCTTTGTAAGTCAGTCTTAAACCTTTTTACCACCATGAAAGTTACCAACATTCAAAGAGAGATGAAAAAACCAACCATGCACACTTGCTCTGAAACACTACCATTTGGTGCTCTGAGGGCAAGGAACTGCTCTGCAGGAGTTGGAACTGGGAGAGAGCAGAGAAAAAATCTGAGTCTGACCTTCAGCTCACACCCCAGAGCAAGGGAACAACCACACAGACAAGGCTGCAGCTGTTAAGTATTTTTTTATGTTCCAGATGAGGATTATAAGATCAATACAACATTTATTGGCACCCAGCAGAGAGAGACAACTGCCTGAGACAGCTTTAGTCCTTCAAGGACACGGGCACCTGATTCTTCGCTAGATGCCAGAGGGAATCTCACCATGAACTCACCAGACCTATATGAGTTTCCAGCCATGTTTGAGCAAAACACTACTCATTCAGTGAGGGAGCTTCAGGCAGATTTTGTAAGCAGTCAGAAGAAATGAGATCTTCAGCATCTCAGATGGAGCCCGAGCAATCAGGAGCCTGAGCTGATTGGGATTTCACCGCCTGCGAGCATGCTTCTCACTGCAGCTTTATCCTGCCTTCTGCCTCTCTCTCCCTCAAGACCTGCACCCTTGAAGCTCTTGGCCTGCTTCATGGTAACTCTGGAATAACAGCACTGTGAGCTGATGCCTTCAAGGCTGGGGATTCCCAGAAGGACTGAATGAACTGAGTTATTGCCCTTCAACAGAAGTAGGTCACTCAGCTCCTACAGGCTGCTATGAAAATCCTAGCCACAGCCCAAGCCACTTCTGTAATCTGCCCAGCTGAGATTTCAGTCCTGCATGAAGGTCTCCATCCTACAACACCACCAGACAACCCCAATGACCAAGAAGGCAAATGGGATCCTGGGATGCATTAAGAATCATGGAATGGTAAGGTTGGAAGGGACCTCAAGGATCAGCCAGTTCCAACCCCCTGCCATAGGCAGGGACACCTCCCACTAGCACAGCTCACTCAAGGCCTCCTCCAACCTGGCCTTGAACACCTCCAGGGAGGGAGCAGCCACAACCTCCCTGGGCAACCTGTGCCAGTGTCTCACCACCCTCACTGCAAACAACTTCCTCCTAACATCCAGTCTAAATCTCCCCTCTGCCAGTTCAAACCCATTGCCCCTTGTCCTGTCATTACAAGACCTTGTCAATAGTCCCTCCCCAACCTTCCTGTAGCCCCCTTCAGATCCTGGAAGGCTACTCTAAGGTCTCCTGGAAGCCTTCTCTTCTGCAGGCTGCAGAGCCCCAACTCTCTCAGCCTGTCCTCACAGCAGAGCTGCTGCAGCCCTCTGAGCATCTTTGTGGCCTCCTCCGGACCTGCTCCAACACTTCCATGTCCTTCCTGTGCCAGGGGCTCCAGAACTGCACACAGGACTCCAGGTGGGGTCTGAGGAGAGCAGAGCAAAGGGGCACAATCCTCTCCCTTGCCCTGCTGCCCACACTGCTCTTGCTGCAACCCAGCACACAGTTGCTGTCTGGGCTGCACTCACACTGCAGCCTCATGTTGAGCTTTTCATCACCCCAGACCCCCAGGTCCTTTTCCTCAGTGCTGCTCTCAGCCATTCCCCACCCAGCCTGGAGTTGTGCTTGGGATTGTGCCTACCCAGGTGCAGGACCTTACACTTGGCCTTGTTGAATTTTATGAGGTTGGCCTGGGCACAGCTCTTCAGCCTGTCCAGGTCCAGCAGATCAAAGGAGGTTCTCTGCCCTGCTGAGATCTCATTTTGAGTACTGTGTTCAGTTCTGGGCTCTCCAGTTTAAGAGGCACAGGGATCTGCTGGAGAAGGTCCAGCTCAGGGCTATGAGCTGCAGATTTAGCCTTTGGGTTGCTTGCTTGCCTTAGGTCTGGTGGAGAAGTTGTCCTTTCACTTTAATATTTGCTTTTCCTTGTTGCATTAAAGCTGCAGTTGACCTTTCAGTCATGATAGCACAGGCAGCATGAATCAGCCAAGCCAGTCCAGAGGCTACAGAAATGGATGCTGGTGCCTCCTATGGCATTGGTGCTTCCTGCTCTCTGGCCACAGACCTTTGTACTTGAGTAGTCTCCTGCCAAATTAAAACTGCCCAACACATACAGCATTGGGAAAGAGGAATCCCAAATCATAATTAATATTTGCCCAGCCTCCAGAAGGCCTATGGCAGTGGTTCAGTTTGGGTTACACTATGTTTCAGGTAGGCATCATGAAGTAACTCACAACTTGCCTGATCTCTGAATGCCAGCAGGACAAGGCACGTTGGTTTCTACCACTGAAGTAATGTTTTTTCCATTTTTTTTTTCCTTCATCTGTGACACTCAAGAGCCTTAGGCAACCTTCAAGATGAATTGGCATCATTCAGGGTCCTCACCATTCCTCCTGGACATCCTTCTTACATAAGGAAAAGAATGAACATGCAGCAGTCACCTGAGAGAGCCTCAGTGGCACCTCAGCCTCTGCCTCATCACTGGCTCCTGCCTTCAAAGACTGTTCCCTTGCTTATTTCATCCTCCTCCTTGACATTCCCCATGTTGCCTGCCCTGCACAGAGCAGTCCCTTCCACTCATTCCTTTGTTCTTGCCACTTTCAAATAATTTCTAAAATAAGATCACTTCTCCCTGGGTGCCCAAAGCACTGAAGCAAACAAAGAGTAAGCCAAATTGTACATATTTGTTCTCTGGAGATGTTTCTCATTCTTTGGTCTGTTCAGCCTTATCTGGAGCTCTCTTTGCATGTATACTTCAAGGGGACTAGAGAGAAACAATAGCACTGAGGTTTTTTTTTTTGAGGAGCTGGCACTGCAGAGTGAATCACAGTACCACAGTATCACAGTATCACCAAGGTTGGAAGAGACCTCAAAGCTCATCAAGTCCAAGCCATCACCACAGCCCTCAAGACCAGACCATGGCACCAAGTGCCACGTCCAAACCTGCCTTCAACACCTCCAGGGATGCTGACTCCACCACCTCCCTGGGCAGCCCATTCCAGCAGTCAATGACTCTCTCAGGCAACAACTTTCTCCTCACCTCCAGCCTAAACTTCCCCTGGCACAGCTTGAGACTGTGTCCTCTTGTTCTGCTGCTGCTTGCCTGAGAGAAGAAAGCAACCTCCTCCTGGCCACAACCACCCTTCAGGTAGCTGCAGACAGCAAGAAGGTCTCCCCTGAGCCTCCTCTTCTCCAGGCTAACCAATCCCAGCTCCCTCAGCCTCTCTCCATAGGGCTGTGCTCCAGGCCTCTCCCCAGCCTCGTTGCCCTTCTCTGGACACACTCAAGCACCTCAATGTCCTTCTTAAATTGAGGGGTCCAGAACTGGACACAGGACTCAAGGTGTGGCCTAAGCAGTGCAGAGTCCAGGGGGAGAATGAGCTCCCTGCTCCTGCTGGCCACACTATTGCTGATGCAGGCCAGGATGCCATTGGCCTTCTTAGTTCTGTGTATTTAAATACACACACACATATCACTAAACAGAGATAAATAGATGTGTATAGATGCACAGACCAATCTCCATGGGATAAATAGATGAGAACAGATAGAATAGTCCATCTCAAGTTCCAGGAGGAACTTCTTTATGTTGAGGGTGGTGAAGCACTGCAACAGGCTGCCTAGAGAGGTGGTGAAGTCTCAAAGCTGTCCTGGACACTGTCCTGTGCAAGCTGCTCTGGCTGAACCTGTTCCTGGCAGGTAGCTTGGACTAGATGATCTCCAGATGATCTCCAGAGGTCCCTACCAGCCTCTACCATTCTGTGATTCTGTGAAATGATGGTTTGGGGCCAGGATTTGTTTTGTCTTTAAAGAAAATGTGTGCAGCACACAGCAGCTGTGTCACCGCAGTGCTGAGCTGGAGGAGCAGCTCCAAGGTCTGTCTCCCATCAAAGGTGGTGGCACTGCTGAAGATCCCAGCTACCTCACTGGAAAACTGTCACATCTTCACCACAAGATGAGCAGTGCCACACAGGCTTTAGATGGAAGCTGTTATGCTTTATAAATGATGCTTTGTGTGCTCTGAGACTCACACAGAAAGGTGCAGAGGCAAGAAATTACCCCAATATATCTAGAATTCTCTTCCTCATTAAATTTCCCAGGCTTTATATTTTCATCCCAGACCTTCTATTTTCAACTGTGAATGTTCTCTTGATTGCCTTTTGTTTTGCTCTGCACTAGGAGAATGGTGGCATAATAAGGGAGACCTCCAGTCAGACCAAGCAGCACTAATAGGAGGGAATATTACTGATAAAAACCCAAAGCATGCATACCAGAAAGGAATACTCACAAAAACTCCCAAACATCCACACCCATCCTGCCATGGACTTTACACCATCACTTATCACCACACAAAACAGGTTCATAGCCTCACAGGATGTCAGGGGTTGGAAGGGATCCAAAGTGATCATCCAGTCCAACCCTCCCTGCCAGAGCAGGACCAGACAATCTAGCTCAGGGCACACAGAACACATCCAGACAGGCCTTGAAAGGCTCCAGAGAAGGAGAATCCACAACCTCTCTGGGCAGCCTGTGCAGTGCTCTGGGACCCTTACAGGAAAGAAGTTCCCCCTTGTGTTGAGCTGGAACCTCCTGTGCTGCAGCTTCCATCCATTGCTCCTTGTCCTATCCCAGGCAGCAGTGAGCAGAGCCTGTCCCCCCCACTCCTGACCCCCAGCACCCAGATATTTATAAACATCTATCAAATCCCCTCTCAGTCTTCTTTTCTCCAGACTAAGTAACCCCAGGTCCCTCAGCCTCTCCTCATCAGGCAGTGCTCCAGCCCCCTCATCATCCTCACAGCCCTGTGCTGGACTCTCTCCAGCAGATCCCTGCGCCTCTTAAACTGGGGAGCCCAGAACTGAATACAGTACTCGAGGTGAAGTCTCAGAAGGGCAGAGAACCTCTCTTGATAAGTTGGACACACTCTTCTTAATGCACCCAAGGATACCATTGGCCCTCTTGGCCACAAGGGCACATTGATGCCCCATGGATGTTATCCACCAGCACTCTCAGCTCCCTCTCCAGCAGATCACCTCCCAACCTGTACTGGTACAAAATATCACAGCATCAGCAGGTCAGAGCAGCTGCATCTTGCAGCACACAAACAGCTCTCTGGCTGGTGAGACCAGATGAGCAGTTCCACACACAGAGGGCTCTGTTCCCATCTCATTTCTAAGGGACCTGTGTCCACAGCACAGAAGCAAATGCTCTCCCTTTACAGAGCTGTCTATAAGCTTTATAAATGCCCTGGGTTAAAAAAAAAAAAAAACCACCACAATATTTAGAAGCTCACTTCTTGTGCCCAAGTGGTCCTTCCAGGTTTGAATTTTAGCCCACTGCTGATACCACTCAAGAAGCTGCATTGCTGCAGCACTTCCCATTCTTCTAGTAAACATCAGCCTTTCCCTCTCCTCAGCATGGCTGAATTTGGCATTTTAGACAAGCAGACAGCAAACAAAAGCAAACATGGGCAGCAACCCTGCCAAGACCTGCTGTGAGCACTTACAAATCCAATCAGATAGGGACTGCCAGCATCTCCCAGGAGGTGTGAAGTGAAGCTCTGCAAGGCCACTGCGGTTGCACGGCGTGTTGGAATGACCACATACTGCAAAGAAGAAGGGGAAAGGGAAAAACAAAAGACATAAGGAAATTGAAGTCAGAAAGGGAAAAAAAAAAAAAAAAAACAAACCCAAAATACATAAAGAAATTGAAGCCAGAAAGGGAAAAACATAAGGAAACTGAAGCAAGAAGCTGTCCAGCTGTCTCGCAGTGCTTGCTTCATAGCCAGGTCAGGAGAAAGAAAACCAGTCCCCACTGACAGCAGACACAGCCACTGCCCTGCACAGGGGTGGCTCCAGAGAGTGGGGAGCTCAGCTCTCCCTTCCTGCTTTTCTGCTACTTCTGATAGCAGGTTTTGGAGGGAAGGAAGCTCTGTCCAGGCTGAATTCCCTCCTGCACCGGTGAACGCAGGAGACTGACTAAAAGCTTTGCCCAAACAAGACCCTTTGCTATCGCTCCTCAACTGATGCTTCACTGCACTGCTGGGGACAGAGTTGAGGTTGTTAGCAGCACATAACCTGCTCAGCACCACCAGGAGTCCCAAGTGAGGACTTTGCTGTAACCTGGGATGTTGTGGTTTGGTTTTTTTGTTTTGGTTTTGGTTTTTTTTTTTCCATAATAAAGGTATCATTTTGTTCCCTAACAAAACCTCAATCAGCAGGAAAGGTCTCACATCCTCCCCACCCAACTCCATTTGGTATTTTTCCTCTAAACATCTGGAGTTCTACTTGGGAAAAGTGACAAAGACACATTAAGAAGTCTTCCACAGCTAAGATAACCTCTATTGGTCTCCTCTCCTCTAACAGGCCATGACAACCTTGGCCAGGTCATGTTTGAGGTCCCTTCCAACCCTACCATTCTGTGATTCTGTGTAGGAAAACACAAATGACTTCCCCATTCAGGGACCAGAGCTCACAGAAAACAGAGCCCAAACCATGGGAAGGGATCAATGATTTGGAAAAAAAAAAAAGAAAACCCAACTCCCTGTCCTGTGGAATGACCTTAAATTTATACCACACATGTAGGAGGAGGAAAAAGGGAATTGTCTCCTGCATAAAACTTGTGAAAGGAGCTGTCTAAGAACATTTGCATCGAGTCCACATATGCTGGTGTATAAATTGATCCTTTCTTGATTTAAAGACTGTGAGTAATGAGGAATTCAATAGGTCCCTAAATTCAAGGGAGTTTTGGGTCTCCTTCTAAGCACTGAATCTGATTCTGCCTTTTCCACTGCTCTGCTGAGCTCTCAGCTCTGCCAGACATGACTCTTTGCAGCCCACCATCCCTTTTCCTTGCCCACTCACTCTCTGATGGGTGTCCTCAGCCTGTCTGTAGAAGGAATGCCTTCCCAGACCTCAACTCCTCCTTGCAAGCCTTTCCTGAAGCCAGTGGTTAATGAGATGTGACATGTCAGACACCAGCATGTCCCCAGTGAGAGCTACACAGAGATCACTGCTCAGAAGTGCCTTAGCTCGGGGCACAGGATCTGAAGCACTGTGTCAGAGTTTTAACACTTAAGGGAGTGGAGTTGCTCTGTCTGCAGTGGAAAGAGACATTAACAGAAAGAAAAAAACAGCACTGAGAAAATCTACACTAAAAGACAACTTACACCTATTTTTATTTTGAACTACTTTTCTTTCTTTATGTGAACAGCTCTGGAGAAGAACACCTGCCTGGCTCTGTATTCTATCAATTTCCTTAGCAAAGTCATAGAATCACAGAACCATGATGGTTGGAAAAGACCTCCAGGATCATCAAATCCAACCTTCTACCTTACTTTTCCATGCCCACTGAGGCATGTCCCGGAGTGTCACATCTACTCAGTTTTTTTGATACCTCTAGAGATGGAGACTCCACCACTTTCCTGGGCAGCCTGCTCCAGTGCCTCACCAAACCACAGAATCATAGAATGGTAAGGTTGGAAGGGACCTCAAGGATCAGCCAGTTCCAACCCCCTGCCATAGGCAGGGACACCTCCCACTAGCACAGCTCACTCAAGGCCTCCTCCAACTTGGCCTTGAACACCTCCAGGGAGGGAGCAGCCACAACCTCCCTGGGCAACCTGTGCCAGTGTCTCACCACCCTCACTGCAAACAATTTCCTCCTAACATCCACTTTCAATCTCCCCTCTGCCACTTCAAACCCATTGCCCCTTGTCCTGGCATTGCAAGACCTTGTCAATAGTCCCTCCCCAGCCTTCCTGTAGCCCCCTTCAGATACTGGAAGGCCACTCCAAGCTCTCCTGGAAGCCTTCTCTTCTGCAGGCTGCAGAGCCCCAACTCTCTTAGCCTGTCCTCACAGCAGAGCTGCTAAAGCCCTTTGAGCATCCTCATGGCCCTTCTCTGGACACTCTCCAGCATCTCCACATCCCTCTTGTCCCAGGGGCTCCAGAACTGGATGCAGTACTCCAGGTGAGGTCTCAGCAGTGCAGAATATTATGCATGCATACAGTTTTGCAAGAGGCAATATTATTGCCAGTAAGTTTGCAGTTTGCCTGCTTAAAGAAGTTATTGATGGTTGAAACCATTGACATGAGGTAAACAACCAAAACTTAGTAAATTTAGTCTGGAATTCAAGTGACCATCACCCTCCTCCTCTCCCCACCCCGCAACAACTTCAAAACCCAGCAATGTGACAAGCAAATGAGCAGGGGATTTTTCCTTCTCTATCAAAAAGGTATTGGAAAGGGGGAGGGGAAGATAAAAGGTTGAAAGCAGCATCTTCCAAACACCCCAAAATGCTCCACCCTAGCCCTACTTACAAAGCGTTTTCTTCTGGCACAGAGGAAGTAGTTGGTAGCAAACAGTATCTACTGTTCTAGGAAGACAGCAGTAAATTACAGCTCTAAATGGGCATTTTGATACTAAAATAGACCTAAATTCAAACCATACATGGCCTGGTTTGCCCATCCCACAGAAACTGGAGGTGGAAGAGCCAAAGCAGCCAAGGCGGAAGCCTGTGGGATGGTCCTGGCTCAGCTCCCACTCCAGGTCCAGAAACAGGCAGCACAGAGGATGGGCAGAGAAGCTGACCAAGCAACTTTGGCAAACCTCTTCTCTTTAAATAGAGGCTCAGAAAGGCCATGGTTTACTGCTGACATCCCCTTCCTGTACTGAAACCAGCAGAATGAGTTGCTGGTCTGACATAAGGTAACCAGGAAAGGCACCATCCTTCTCCCAGCAAAAGGGCACCTGCCAGAGCTGAGTTCTGATGCTTATGTCTAACCTGGGACAGAAAAGTCTACTCTCCAAATCACTTTGCTACCCTTTCTGGGTCAGACAGCAATTTTCAGTGGTCTCTTTCAGTACCAAAGGCAAGGAAAACACATCCTAACACTGCTCCACTGCCAGAGCCCAGAAATAGTCCTGGTGTCCCCTCTGCAACTACTGCTCTGAAAGGGCAAAGGCTGCAACCCAGAGAAACTCAGCCTGAGAGAGACTCTTCACTGCAGCTAGGCAGATACTGCCTAAACCATTGTTTGGTGCTTTGGCAGGAGGTTGGAACTAGATGATCCTTGAGGTCCCTTCCAACCTTACCATTCTATGATCCTATAATGCCACCAAGCCTCTGCCCATCACCTTTATGTTTGAGATGTGCTCTGGAGGAGGAACCCCACTCATTAAGACCAGGTTCTACTAAGTCTCAAGCACTCAGCACGTCTCAGAACGTTACACACTGGCCTGCTGCACCGAGGCTCATTCATTACTGCTGTTACAAAGCAGTTTTAGTGCTACTTTGGGGTAATTTTGAGGCCAGTTTGCAAAGGTGGTTGATAAAATCAGTTTCACAATTAGGATGCTCCATAAGCAATACACAAACAGACACAGACACACACTCCCACCCCTCCCTGCCCACCATCTGAGCATGCGCCCGGGAGGAGATTTGGAGAGTTGTGCTCAGGAGAATAAGGTCTGTTCTGGGCAAATTTGCATTTGGAACAAATATCAGCCTCTTCAAACCTCAGGCAGTGCCAGACATTCTGCAGTGCTGATGGTTTCTCAGCCCCAGCTCTCAGCACCTTTCACTGAAGACAGTTTGAGGAGCTGCTCGCCAACCGTTACCCTGGCAAGGGCAGGAGATGCAGTGGGAGCACAAAGTTAAAAAGAGGCAGCAATTAAATTTGGAGATAATAAGCAAGCATGACAGTAGCCTTCCAGTATCTGAAGGGGGCTACAGGAAGGCTGGGGAGGGGCTATTGACAAGGGCTTGCAATGCCAGGACAAGGGACAATGGGTTTAAACTGTCAGAGGGGAGATTTAGACTGGATGTTAGGAGGAAGTTGTTTGCAGTGAGGGTGGTGAGACACTGGCACAGGTTGCCCAGGGAGGTTGTGGCTGCTCCCTCCCTGGAGGTGTTCAAAGTCAGGTTGGAGGAGGTCTTGAGTAACCTGTACTAGTGGGAGGTGTCCCTGCCTATGGCAGGGGGTTGGAACTGGCTGATCCTTGAGGTCCCTTCCAACCTTACCATTCTATGATTCTATGATTCTATCCCTTTTTTGCCAAGAACATTAAACTTGCAAAACCTCTGAAGATGTTTTCCTGACTTGCCTGATGGGGTTCTTCAGCAGTCATGAGATCCACAAGTCTTGGGAGAGCTACCACAAATCATTTGGGATGCACTTCCCAAAAAGCATCACTTCTGGCATAATTAAATCAGTGGGAAGTGTTCAGCTAGCATTGAGAGCTTTCTATCCATGAAAACAGGATAATATTTATGTATATGATGTAAGTGTTGTTAAGTTTAGGCTAATAATGCTTTTAAACTCCTCAGCAGCCCCAGGCAAGAACAGACAGGCTTCTGATTACACCAAATAAATAGTAATCAGGATAAATTAATTTGCCAAACATTTACAGTGAGCCTTGCTAAAGCATATCCACACCTTCCTCTGGCTAGGACTTCTTACCAAGCTGTCTGTCAAACGTGGTTCCAGCCCTGGCTCTCACCTTTTGTCTGACTAAACATCCTCTCCAGCCCCTTGTGTAATACAAATGCACTTCAGACCATCTGTTTGCAGGTTTGCATTGATCTGAGTGGATGTTTACATTTATTGGTAGACCACTTTTACAGGGCCACTCGTGCTGCTAATGCATCAAGCTGGGCATCAGAGATGACACTCAGTTCATTTCTCTAAATACATGAGAAAGCAGCAGGCTTAGGAGTTGCCATCAATTGCCCAAAGCCAATTTTTAACATGACTTTGGTTTCTTCACTGTATTTTGGAAAACTGGAACCAAGGAATTATTTCCAATCATTTCTTTTGCAGCTCTTCTGCACCAGAGCAACATAAATGACTGCAAATCACAGAATCACAGACACATGCAGGCTGGCAAAGCCCCTCAGGATTGCTAGGTCCAACCTAGAACCCTGCTCTACAAGATTCACCTTAAACCATAGCCCCAAGCACCACATCCAAACCAGCCTTAAACACATCCAGGGTGGGTGACTCCACCACCTCCCTGGGCAGCTCATTCCAGTCCCTGACCACTCTCTTTGTGGAAAAACTTTTTCCTAATGTCCAATCTAAACCTCCCCAGTCTCAGTTTGAGGCCATTCCCCCTTGTTCTGTCTCCAATTACCTGTGAAAAGAGCCCAGCAGTAGCCTCTCCACAGTGTCCCTTCAGGTAGCTGTAGACAGCAATGAGGTCTCCCCTCAGCCTCCTCTTCCTCACACTAACCATCCCCAGCTCCCTCAGTCACCCCTCATAAGCTTTATTCATCCCTACAAGCTGCAGCTGTCCATAGGGTGGTGTTGGACAGATGGCAAACCCTACAAAAGCTGTTAGAAAGTGACAGGATACTGAGGTCAGACCTGCAACCAGCATCAGAACCTCTCAGTAATTAAAATAGGGAGCTGATGTCATCCTTTGTGCACCTCACATACCAAAGAACTGGGTTGAAAAATATCTTTTGGGGTCAGCTTGAGATAATGAGGTGATGTAGGTCAAGCTTTCTTGCACAGTTTTTCTGGACGACCTTGGACACATCAGACAGCAACCGAGTCCTGGGCTGCAGCAAGAGCAGTGTGGGCAGCAGGGCAAGGGAGGGGATTGTGCCCCTTTGCTCTGCTCTCCTCAGACCCCACCTGGAGTCCTGTGTGCAGTTCTGGAGCCCTCAGCACAGGAAGGACATGGAAGTGTTGGTGCCAGTCCAGAGGAGGCCACCAAGATGCTCAGAGGGCTGCAGCAGCTCTGCTGTGAGGACAGGCTGAGAGAGTTGGGGCTCTGCAGCCTGGAGAAGAGAAGGCTTCCAGGAGACCTTAGAGTAGCCTTCCAGGATCTGAAGGGGGCCTACAGGAAGGCTGGAGGAGGGACTATTGACAAGGTCTTGGAATGACAGGTCAAGGGGCAATGGGTTTGAACTGGCAGAAGGGAGATTGAAAGTGGATGTTAGGAGGAAGTTGTTTGCAGTGAGGGTGGTGAGACACTGGCACAGGTTGCCCAGGGAGGTTGTGGAGGTGGTGTCCAGAACTGCACACAGAGAACTGCACACACTCAGTAATTAAAAGCTATCTGATGTTAACACTGCTAAACTTTCTTTCTCTGGGCTTTAGTCACATCTGACAGAAGCAGAGTTAACCATCCCCACCCCCCAGAGTCTCCTCTGTACAAATAGCTTCAAGATGGGAAGTTCATCAAGCAAGGCGATTATGGCACCTACAAGTGTGCTACCTTAAAATATAAACACAGTCTTGAACTGAAATCATAAACAGAGCTGAAGCAGAAGCTTGAAGCTCTTTACTCAATCAATACATCAACATCATTATCTTTCCATCTAGGAGTACTGAGCCAGATTGTTTTCTTGTTGATGTTTGCATAAGCAACAAACACAAGTCAAAGGAGCTTTCTCTTGATGCCAGACTTGATTTTGTATTTTTAGTGCTGTCAACAAGCTGCCAAAAGACCTCAGGCAAGTCCTGTAGTGGTTCTCTGCCCTACTTTCTTCCTTTCCCATACAATAAGCAACAAGTCTCATCCCTCACAATGGGATTTCAACATACAGGAGGTTTGATAGTTTCTGGTGGAAGTATCCCTAAGGAACCTCCAGACTGCTTCATGTGACCTACCAAGGTCCTGCACCTGGGTAGGCACAATCCCAAGCACAAATACAGGCTGGGTGGTGAATGGTTGAAGAGCAGCCCTGAGGAAAAGGACCTTGGAGTCTGGGTTGATGAAAAGCTCAACATGAGCCTGCAGTGTGCACATGCAGCCCAGACAGCAACTGAGTCCTGGGCTGCAGCAAGAGCAGTGTGGCCAGCAGGGCAAGGGAGGGGATTGTGCCACTTTACTCTGCTCTTGTCAGACCCCACCTGGAGTACTGTGTGCAGTTCTGGAGCCCTCAGCACAGGAAGGACATGGAAGTGTTGGAGAGGGTCCAGAGGAGGGCCACAAAGATGCTCAGAGGGCTGCAGCAGCTCTGCTATGAGGACAGGCTGAGGGAGTTGGGGCTCTGCAGGCTACAGAAGAGAAGGCTTCGAGGGGACCTGATAGTAGCCTTCCAGGATCTGAAGGGGGCTACAGGAAGGCTGGGGAAGGACTATTGACAAGGTCCTGCAACGACAGGCCAAGGGGCAATGGGTTTGAAGTGGCAGAGGGGAGATTGAAAGTGGATGTTAGGAGGAAGTTGTTTGCAGTGAGGGTGGTGAGACAGTGGCACAGGTTGCCCAGGGAGGTTGTGGCTGCTCTCTCCCTGGAGGTGTTCAAGGCCAGGTTGGATGAGGCCTTGAGTGAGCTGTGCTAGTGGGAGGTGTCCCTGCCTATGGCAGGGGATTGGAACTGGCTGATCCTTGAGGTCCCTTCCAACCTTACCATTCTATGATTCTATGACAATTTGGCTGCTGAGGTCACCTTGTTGATCTTAAAGACTTAAAAAGTTCTGTGCTGGAAAGAGAATGGCAAATGAAGGGCAAGAGGTGAAAAGTCCCCAACAGTTTCCTCTTGGACAAGGTGGACACATTCCAAAAAAAAAAAAAAAAAAAATTTTNAAAAAAAAAAAAAAAAAATTCTTTATACTTTCTTTTCCTCCCTCCTCTCCCAGAGGTTGTTTCTATTGTGTATGTGTTGAATGGTAGCTTTACTGGAGTGAAGCCAAAGAGAGAGGTGGATGGTTGCCTTTGTGGCCAGAGCAGGGAGGGAGGGAAGGATTTCCTACTGCAGAACAAAGCCAAGTTATTGATAACAAAATCCACTAAAGTGCTGACTATTAGGAAAGGCTGCCTGATTTCTCTGCCTGTGCAGTTTTGTGCCCCCACCTTTGAGTTCTATTCTAATTTTAATTCAAACTCATTCAAATTCAGCACAGGCATCCTTTCTGGACATCTCTTCTCCCTTGTGCTCCAAACAAAGGAGGTAAAGAA
>VWZE01012106.1:19950-30050 GCA_013396675.1 Eubucco bourcierii | reverse complement strand
AGTCTGTCCTTCAGCTGCTGATGGGGATTTAGGAAAATGAGTTCATCCACTGCAGAGGGCAGATGAGGATATGTGGCATTTCTGCTGGAGAGAGGCTCTAGGGATGCTTACTGCAAATTGGGCAGCCCCTAGAACACATCTATGGCTCCTGAAGATCTCACACACTTCTTGAAGCCTTATTTTAACACTGAGGTCTCAGCCCTGCAGATCTACCCTCTTCAGAATCCAGCTGTGTTGTAAGGTATCATCTCACCATCTTTACTTGGTGTCCAGATGCTCATCTGTGATGAGCTGGCAGAAGTTATTCCCACACCTCAAGTCTTCTTGTTTAAGGGATCAGTTAACCTGTGCTGTTTTTTCAAGGTGATAACTGAAGTAGGTTTCAGAGTGAGCAGACCTGCAGTTCTCACAGCAAAAATCTAAGCAGGGTATAAACCTCCCCCATGGTTATTTGCAAAGTGCATATCACAGAATCATAGAAGTGTTTCAGACAGAAAATACCTCTGAGATCATCAACCTCTAAGATCAAGCTTCTTAAGATGGTTCAACCATCTTAACATACCTCTAAGACCAACCATCAACACAGCACCACCATGGCCATTAAACCATGGTCCCAAGAGCCAAGTCCACAGGTGTCTTGAACACCTCCAGGGACAGTGACTCCACCACCTCCCTGGGCAGCTCATTCCAGTGCCTGATCCCTGTCTACATCTTCATTATTTGTAGTTCTCTCTGCAATGGTGAGTGAGATTCCCACAAGCACTCTTGAATTTGAAGCAAGTCTAACTCCATCTCAGTGCTGGGCAATATTGATGCCTCAGAAACAGGTAAGTCACCAACACCATGTCAGCAGAAGGTCCCTGGGGCTGAGACTGAGATGTTGGAAAAGCTCTATGGTAATGTTTCACCCTGGGACTTACTGTCTCTGCAAGACTGCAAAATGTCTTTGAGGAATTGAAAGAGATGTTGAAATTGAGGTACAACAGGAACTTGGAACAGTGTCAAAAGGATGGCAAAGCAAAGCATCTCTCTGCAGCCATTTGGAGATTTAAACCAGTGTGAAACCTGCTGCTGAAATGTCTGAGTAGAGCAATGTGATGATGCCATGAAGCTAATGGGTTTCAAGAGACAGGTTTGAAAACCAACATTGCAAAGAGGACATATTTCAGAAAGATTGGGATCTAAAGAGATGAACATTGCTGTTTTAAGGGGCTGGACTAGAACACACAAATCCACAGGCTGCAAGGGAAATAGAGCAAGAACTGACTGGACTATAGAGCCAGGTGAGAGCAAAAGATAGAAATGCAAGTGTCTGGGCAGATAGGTGATAGGAATGCTGCTTTATTTCACTTTGAAGCCACTTCCTGCACTGGCAATCATTTACTGCACTAGCACAGATTGCTTGGGAAAAGGAAGTTTGTCTACCAGCTCCGAGTAGGAGAGGTTGCTGCAGAACTGGAGTAGCAGCTGCCCTCAGGGACCAAATCCATCTGCAAGACAG
Source organism: Eubucco bourcierii (assembly GCA_013396675.1). Lineage (NCBI taxonomy): Eukaryota > Metazoa > Chordata > Aves > Piciformes > Ramphastidae > Eubucco > Eubucco bourcierii. Next base: position 28,549 of record VWZE01012106.1, on the reverse strand, counting down.
GACTGAGCAGAGGAGAAAAAGTGTGTGTGTGTGTGTGTGTGTGATCCTGCTCTGGCAGGGGGGGTGGACTTGACGATCTCTTTAGGTCCCTTCCAACCCCTAACATGCTGTGATCCTGTGTGTGCTCAGGGGAGGAAGAGAGCAGAGAGCCCATAGCCTGCAAGGGACAGGGGATCTTGCTAACGGCAGTGCAGGTCTTCTCCAGAAAAAACCCAACCCCCTCCCAGAGCCAAGACATTAAAAAGTAAAGGCTCTGCTGATCTTTGCTGCAGTGCTCAACACTTCATTGAAGCTGATGCCACTATCAGTTGACACTAAAATCTTCTGACTCCTGACTGGAGCAGGGAGACAGATCATCGGTGGCCACCACAGCTCAAGTGTTAGAGAACCTCATCTCATGGGGACTCATTTAAATGCCAGGAAGAGATAAGTTTGATGCTTGAAGCAAGTGAGGGGTCCAGGACCATTAACCCTTCCATTGAATGAGGGGTCCAGAATCATTAACCCTTCTATTGAATGAGGTGTCCAGGACCATTAACCCTTCCATTGAATGAGGGGTCCAGAATCATTAACCCTTCCATTGAATGAGGGGTCCAGGACCATTAACCCTTCCATTGAATGAGGGGTCCAGAACCATTAACCTTTCCATTTAATGAGGGGTCCAGAATCATTAACCTTTCCATTTAATGAGGGGTCCAGAATCATTAACCCTTCCATTGAATGAGGGGTCCAGGACCATTAACCCTTCCATTGAATGAGGGGTCCAGAACCATTAACCTTTCCATTTAATGAGGGGTCCAGGACCATTAACCCTTCCATTTAATTAGGGGTCCAGAACCATTAACCTTTCCATTGAATGAGGGGTCCAGAACCACTAACCCTTCAATTTAAGCATGGTGCAATCAGTGCAGACATCTAAGAACAGTCACAGTGGAGAAGGTCTGCAGGTACCACCACACTGGGGCAGAGAGCAGAACATTGCTCTTGCCTTTCACAGTCACACAGAACTCAGGGATGCTGTTTCAGGGTGACAGCCAGGACACAATCATCAAGGAAGCTATCAGAAATGAGAAAAGGCACCCATAAACTTTACTGTATTTTTCCCAGGCTTTGACTCCATCCTATCTAGGTGATCCAACTCCAACCCTCTCATGTTTTGCCTGCAAAAACTTCCCCCAGGTCTTGGGTTTCTCTCTAGTACACTGAAAGGCAACCTGGGGCCTCTTCAGTGTATTGAATTCTCACTGTCTACTGGAAGCAAGATCCTAGCCTGAGGCTAGGATTAATCTTGAGGTTTTTCCTTCTGCCTTTGGTCTATTTGTCTGGATCTATCTGATGCCTTGATTACAAACTCTCAGGGAGAGGCCCATCTTTTAATCTCCATTTGAGCAGCATCAAGTACAGTGGTTTCCTGGGCTATGACTAGGACCTTAGGTGCTCTGGCAATACAGATAACAAATTGCAATCAGATGATACCTAATATTGGTCTGCAGCAAGCTACCTACTTAATGGAAATTAATGGTACTTACAGGTAGCCAAAAGCATGCCCACAGACAAATTATTGTGCAATTATGATTTGGTATCACTGCAGCTACAGTACCTCATGGGAAGTGGCCAAAGTATTAGGCAAGAGGTATGGATAGAAGAACAGACAGAGCAACTCAAAGGCAGGGAGTTGTGGGTTTCCATGCGTGCACTACATCCCCAGCTCTGACTTCTGCTGACAGTCAGTAAGTGGGGATAAGCAGCTGAGCTATCATTATCCCCTCCAGGTGCACCTAGATCGTGCCAAAATGAAGGACATTCAGAAAGGGAAAACCAAACCCAACCTCTCAAGCTCCCTGCAGGGAACAAACACCACATGGAGTCCTCTGAAGGAGTTTAGCAGGGAGAGTCAAAGTGAGACTGGCATATGCAAAGGATTATACTTACATAGGCTCCCACGATGCTGCTCTTGGCAGCCACGAAGATCAGACAGATGAAGATGGCTGATCCTAGCATGCCAACAGCGCAGACAAGAGGATCAGCTCGCTGCGTTTTTAACCGGCACCACTTGGTTGCCCCTGCCCCTGTGATGACACCCAGGAAGCCAGTGAAGCAGGTGATTGCTCCGAAGATCAAGCTAATGAAAAGGACGCACAAAAAGAGGAGAGACAGGTTTATTTGTAAGAGTTTTCCCCCTAAACGGGCATGGGCTTTGAACAAATTGCTGTGGTAAACCAACTGCTGGAGACCTGCACGTTGGCTTCCCAGATTGAAAAGAAAACAAAGGAGCTCCCCCGCTGAGGGCTTGAGAGTTTAGCACTCTCCCCCTGCAGTTAGGAAAACCAGCATCTGAAAGTCAGCCTTGCACACAGGCACCGATCACGCTGCGAAGGGGTGCAAAGGGCTCATGCTGCTGCTTTGTGTGGAGCTGAGCTTCCTGCGAGCTGCGCCCTACGGCACACAGCTAAGTGATAGCTGCACATTGATCGGGTAAGGGGAAATCACAGACTGCACACTGGGAAACTGAAGGGAAAGTGTTCTAGGGATTACCTGGCTTCAAAGAATCTATGAGAGAATCTACAGTAGGTGAGCACAAACCCAATGTCACCTGCGAGTCCCTGTTCTCATCTTATCTGTGAGGGGACAAACTGCTTCCTGTTTCCTACATCACCTACATCAGAGGTCGTCTGAACTTGAGGCCTTCTCCTCTCCAGACTCAACAGCCCCAACTTCCTCAGTCTCTCCTTATAGCAGACTTTGACTTCCTAACCCTTTTCAGACCACTTATAGAATCATAGAATGGTAAGGTTGGAAGGGACCTCAAGGATCGTCCACTTCCAACCCCCTGCCACAGGCATGGACACCTCCCACTAGCACAGGTTACTCAAGGATTCATCCAATATGGCCTTGAATACCTCCAGGGAGGGAGCAGCCACAACCTCCTTGGGCAGCCTGTGCCAGTGTCTCACCACCCTCACTGCAAACAACTTTCTCCTAACATCCAGTCTAAATCTCCCCTCTGCCACTTCAAACCCATTCCCCTTGTCCTGACATTGCAAGACCTTGTCAATAGTCCCTCCCCAGCCTTCCTCTCTTCAGATCCTGGAAGGCTACTCCAAAGTCTCCTGGAAGTCTTCTCTTCCGCAGGCTGCAGAGCCCCAACTCTCTCAGCCTGTCCTCATAGGAGAGCTGCTCCAGCCCTCTGAGCATCTTTGTGGCCTCCTCTGGACCCACTCCAACACTTCCATGGTTAGTCCCTGCAGACTTCAGGGCAATCAGTCCAACCTCTGAATTACAACCACCACTGTGGCTGCCCAACCTGCCAGCTTATTCTGCTGCTATCACAGATTAAATGTATGGGGCTTCAGAAACCAAGTGCTCAGCTCTCCAAACACCCTCTAAGGCAAAGACAAAAGTCTCCTTTCTGGGAACTGAGACAGAGCTGAGGTCACCACTTCTCCCTGGCTCTTTGACTTCATGCAATGAAGAAGAGAAATAAAACCTCGTTTACAAATCTCAGTATTTCCTACCATTGTTGCAAAGGCCTGGAGGAAATTACTGACATTCTAGCAACTTGCCTCTCTGGGACCTGCCTGCTTCCTCTGGTAAATAAGCCAACGCTCCCTTCTCCCCATCTTTAAAGCGGCTGCGTGCGAATCTCACCTGTCTTTGGTGCCACAGGGCTGTGAGCTGCAGGTTTCTGCTGTCTTCTGCACCACCTGTGCTCTGTGAAGGTAGAGAGGGATCCACATGCCCAGTGCCCCCGTGGCAAAGGAGACAGCAGAGGTGGCCAACGATGAGAACACGTAGCTGCGGCTGCGGAGATGCAAGAGGCAAAGCCAAGAGGAGGTTTAGTGGTAGAAGGCAGAAAGCAGGAGCTCCAGACTGGAGGCAGTGCTTCAGTGACAAAGCTCTCTGCTCTCCCAGACTAGTCAGCTCCCTTTGCTAAGGGACAGAGACAAGGTACAAAGCAATGGAGAATAAGAGGCATGGATTAATTCTTCATGTGTGATGTTCCATTGGTAACAACTTAGTTAAGGCTTCAGAGGTGCTTCACAGAGACCATTTTTCATGGGCCCACTATCAGTATTTAGTCACTAAGTCACCTCTTTACCTGCATGTCTAGTTGCAACTCCTCCTCTCCACCCACACCACTGTTACTATTTGGGTAAGCCCCCTGAACAAGTAATGCAGAAATACTGATACATATTCCTATCTATAAACCATCATCACTTTTCTTACCCCTCTGAAACTGGATGACAAGGCTAGGAAGACATTCTAGCCAGCAGTTCCAAACATGAAGGGCACCAGAAGGCTCCCCTCAGAATTCCAATGCAGCACTGAATTCACAATTCAAGTGCTTGCACATTCACAGCAAGTGCTCTGGAAGCAAGCAGAGCTGCTTAAACCCTCGTGGGCACACAAACTTTTCTGCACACCTACATGTTTTGGGTTTGGTTTTTTTTTTTCCCTACACATGAGCACATTCAGTGCTTGTGCATCCAGTCACATGTGGCTGTATAAGCAAATACCTTGAAATTTGCCATGTGGTGCCAGCTTTTGTGTGTTTTCCACTCTGCTGTTTAACCCTGCCCTCAGCAGAGTAGCTCCTTCATGGAAGGAAAAAAATCCTTTATGGAAGAAAAAAAAGGATCTAAGTGCCTGACAACAGTGGCACAACAATTAATACAGGGATACAGCAATTTCTACACTTCAAAAGCCTCCCTCTGTCTGAAGTATGAGCCAAAGCAAGCATTGGGATCTCTTAGATCTCACTCTTGGAAGGGTTAGAGCAGAAGTGGGAAGCCATCATCACCTCCACCTCATGAAAACACAGTTGATTCCCTTTCCTAGGTGCACAGACCAAGCTGCTCCCAACTCCCTGCATGGGGCCACTTTCCAGGCCCCCAGTGCTAAGAGCACAGGCCATAGGATGCTCTGATTCAGTGCTGGAGACAGGGAATGCTTTGTACTGAAGTGCTCTTACTTTCTAATCAGTGCTTTCATGTCTCTTAGCCATGAGGTCTGAACCTTCAGCTGGGGCCCGAGTTGTTCAGCATTTCCTCTTTTAGCAGCAGGTACAAATATCAAGATGAGTGTCCCTGTTATCATTCCCAGGAGTGGAGATACCTGCAAGAAAGGACCAAGGAATCAGCACAGGAGTCAGCAGGGCTCAGTGAGGAGGAGATTACATTAGTTTCATTTCAGCAGCTTGATTCTTTACAGTTAGCCTGAATCCATAAGCACAGTGAGGCATCTGCTCCTTCCTTCCTCCCTGTCATTCCCTGGACTCTTATCTCACTCTGGAAGAATGCAGCTTTGAGAACACTCTGACTGAAGCAGTCCACTTCTTTGTGCTACTAAAGTTCCAAGATTCATCTAAATTTGGTTCTCTGGTGATGTTTAACTCTTTGGAAACCTATTCCCAGCTGGGCTGAGAGATCAACTACTTTCTACAAGCATGCAGAAGCCTTTAAAAGGCAGTGAGGTCAGGGGAAATATTCCTGGATGCTGGGAGCATGCTGCCTTTGAAAATCCTTGCTTGACATGCTTCTCTCTTTCAGCTAACCTACGATGGCTTCCCATTTTCAGGCTGCTTCCTCAGTGTATAGCAGACCAAGCAATTCAGGCTGGAAGATAGGAAAATGATGCATTCAGTGCCAATGGCATCCTGGCCTGCATCAGCAATAGTGTGGTCAGCAGGAGCAGGGAGTTCATTCTCACCCTGCACTCTGCACTGCTTAGGCCACACCTTGAGTCCTGTATCCAGTTCTGGGCCCCTCAATTGAAGAAAGACATTGAGGTGCTTGAGTGTGTCCAGAGAAGGGCAACGAGGCTGGGGAGAGGCCTGGAGCACAGCCCTATGGAGAGAGGCTGAGGGAGCTGGGATTGGTTAGCCTGGAGAAGAGGAGGCTCAGGGGAGACCTTCTTGCTGTCTCCAGCTACCTGAAGGGTGCTTGTAGCCAGGAGGAGGTTGCTTTCTTCTCTCAGACAAGCAGCAGCAGAACAAGAGGACACAGTCTCAAGCTGTGCCAGGGGAAGTTTAGGCTGGAGGTGAGGAGAAAGTTGTTGCCTGAGAGAGTCATTGACTGCTGGAATGGGCTGCCCAGGGAGGTGGTGGAGTCAGCGTCCCTGGAGGTGTTCAAGGCAGGTTTGGAGGTGGCACTTGGTGCCATGGTCTGGTCTGGAGGGTTGTGGTAATGGATTGGACTTGATGAGCTTTGAGGTCTCTTCCAACCTTGGTGATACTGTGAAGGATTAGACTTCCCAATTTCCAACCTTTTCTCCCAACCATTAGATAAAACCACAATGATCCCAGAATATTTTGCAAGCTACAAACAGGATTCCTGTTTTGACACTGAAACTCCATCCTTGTCAGAATGGAAAATAGCTGTGTTAGGAAAATGGGAACTGAACTATCATCTCCTCTATGCATGCTATTTTAAAACTAAATTCCTGCTCCAAAACACCCTTTAGGCTTCCAATAATAACCTGAGAATGGCCTTTAGACAGAGAACAGTGTTTCATGACCAAAGATGACAAACTTAGAATTCTTCTAGGGAAAGACAGACAAAAATAGTGCAGAACTGGAAAGTCAGGAAAACCTTTGCGCAGGGATAGAAGCAGCCTGAGAGCCGTAGCCTTGGTACAGCTGAACACAAGACACAGCACTGGTTATGGAAAAAAAAAAAATGACTGGAAATGTTGAGATTTTCAAGGGTCACATAATTGAAGCCTCTTTGATTTTGGTCTAAAGGCTTAAGCCCCCCCAACAGGACAATCCCCACTGATACTCAGCAGCGCTCCAGTGAGACGCTGACCTTACTGCCAGATCCAGAGACAAAGCTGCTGCTTGCCAATGTGCCCTTCTGACTCCCTCAGCCCACTGAAGCACAGATTATTCCTGACCTCTGCTGGGTTTGCAGCCCACGAGTGGGCAGAGAGCATCTCAGGATACCTTTCACAGCTTTCAAGAGCACAGTGACTGCCACAGGGACAGAAGCTGCTTTTATGCCGATGTCTGGAAGCTTTCGGTCTGTGCTGTTGGACTACAAAAGCTAAGCAATGCTGTGCAAAGCAACCATCAGAGGAGTGTGAAGCTTGGCAGATTCTCCTCCACCCTGAGCAATCCAGGAGTCATGGAGTGGAAATGATGATTCCATAAGATGTCCAGCCTTGCAACAGCCTGGATTGCTCAGGATTCCTATGGACACTTCATCTGAAGGGAAAGATGCTAGTGAGGATTTCTTTGCACAAATGAATCATTTGGGTTTTACAGACAGAAACACACCAGAGTGTTCCAATGAACCAGCCTCATTAAAGCCCACTGAGCAGCAGGAGGAGTAGCTCTAGGGTTTCAGATTCCTCATGCTGATCTCTACTCAGAAGTTAATTTTACCCTAAGAGTGTTTCATAGAATCATAAAAAGCTGCAGGTGGAGCAGCTCTGGGGTTTCAGATTCCTTATGCTGATCTCTACTCAAAAGTTAATTTTACTCTAAGAATGTTTCATAGAATCATAGAAAGGTTTAGGTTGGAAGGGACCTCAAAGTTCATCCAGTTCCAACCCCCTGCCATAGGCAGGGACACCCTCACTGGAACAGGTTGCTCAAGGCCTCATCCAACCTGGCCTTGAACACCTTCAGGGAGGTTGTGGAGCACAGAATCACCCAATCTTTGATCACATTGGGTGATTCTGTGCTCCACAACCTCCCTGGGCAACCTATGCCAGTGCCTCACCACCCTTGCTGTAAAGAACTTCTTCCTAACATCCAGTCTAAATCTCCCCCCTGCCAGTTTATACCCATTCCTCCTCATCCTTCTGCTACTGGAGGTGGTGGCCATCCTCTTGGTGAGAAGATGTAGGCTAATCAGCTTTTCATTTTGGGTTCACAGCTGGAAAAGACTCTCCCAGCTGCAGATGAGCTGCTCACAGTGATTATTCTGGCTTGGCTAGCCCTTGCTGGGCAGGGAGGGAATGGCCTGTGTCACAGAGGGGTGTGTTTGCTGGAGATGGGAACCCATGCATTTCATCACCTGCTTTTAAAAATGGTGTTGGCCTGAGCTCCATGAGAGTCATTGTCTCCATGAAGTGCTAGAGCCAGGGAATGCAGCTCACGGGGGCCTGGTGCCACCCAGACTACCAAAGGTCAGAAAACAGTTCTGCTGGGCCACTTCCTCTCAGCTCTTTCAAGACATCTTTGTGTGCAGGATCTGTTTGTGAGCATGTGATTGGAGTGTATTATCTTTTCAACACATTTATCAAGGTCCCAAGAGGTTAAAATAGAAGGAAACCGACTGTCTCAGGGTAGAAAAACAAGCGGAAGCTGGGACAAAGTGTTTTTTCCTCAAAGCAGGAAGCCATTCTCAGAGTTTCTTGACAGCAGGGCACTGTGGAGTTGATTTAAGGCCGATGGTTTGTCTTCCCATCCTCATCAAGGAGTCATGGTAGACTGATAACAAAGTGATTGGGAAAATTCTTGCTCCCAGGCAGGGAGAATCATAGAATGGTAAGGTTGGAAGGGACCTCAAGGATCATCCAGTTCCAACTCCCTGCCATAGGCAGGGACACCTCCCACTAGCACAGCTCACTCAAGGCCTCCTCCAACCTGGCC
>VWZE01012106.1:2337-19812 GCA_013396675.1 Eubucco bourcierii | reverse complement strand
TGCTGGGAGCTCCAGAACTGCACACAGGACTCCAGCTGGGGTCTGAGGAGAAAAGCAAGCACGAGCCAAGCCCACATACTGCTCCCATTTGCTTAGAGAGAGCATCTGCTATGCACTGAATAATCCTAGGTGTAACTTCCAATCCTTTATCTTCTAGGGATAGTAACAGGCTGAGGAGCTGTGTGCTAGAACTCTTCCTGACACCAATCAACCCATTTCCAGTCCTTTATCTTCTAGGGATAGTAACAGGCTAAAGGAACTGTATGATAGAACTCTTCCTAACACTGATTAACCTATTTCCAGTCCTTTATCTTCTAGGGATAGTAACAGGCTAAAGGAACTGTATGATAGAACTCTTCCTAACACTGATTAACCTATTTCCAGTCCTTTATCTTCTAGGGATAGTAACAGGCTAAAGGAACTGTATGATAGAACTCTTCCTAACACTGATTAACCTATTTCCAGTCCTTTATCTTCTAGGGATAGTAACAGGCTAAAGGAACTGTATGATAGAACTCTTCCTAACACTGATTAACCTATTTCCAGTCCTTTATCTTCTAGGGATAGTAACAGGTTGAGGAGCTGTGTGCTAGAACTCCTCCCAACACCAATCAACCCATGCAGTTCTTATTCAGGTGTCATCAGGAGCAGCTTACCCGCAATGCCCAGTGCCAGTCTCCAGCAACCTGCTTCACACTTGACCCAGTGATGTACCCCAAGCCACTGCAAGAAATACAGAGAGAGAGTCAGTCAGGGCTTTAGCAGACTACCACACTCAGGCTGTTCTTAAAGCAGGATAAAAAGAGGCATAATCAATTCTGTGTCCTAGGTTCTCTCCTTCTGCAGGAAGAAGCCCAGGGCATGAAGGTGAAGCAGATGGTGGCCAATATGTAGTCCTTCCCAGCACTGTGGTTCTAAAACTGTACAAATACAATGGGAATTTGGGCACCAGTCTCAAATTTATGCCTGACCTTTCAATTTACAGTGGACAGAAACAAGGCCTGCAAAAGAATTTATTTCCCAATTTAATTTCCACATCAGCCCTTTCTGTGCACTAATAGGAACACTTAACAAATTTATGTCCAAGCTCTCAGTTAAGAGGTGCCCTTCAAGGACACACCATATTCCATCACTATTTTTTTTTTCTTCCTTGTAATCTAATAGTGCTTAGTTCTAATTATCCATGCAGAAACCATTTTCCATAAGGTTGTTCAGAAAAATCAAGAAGATGATGACAAGGCCTGATGGGAGGACATCAGACCTGAATCTTGGAAATAACAGAGTGGTTTAGGTTGGAAGGGTCCTCAAAGATCATCTAGTTCCAACCCCCTGCCATAGGCAGGGACACCTCCCACTGGAACTGGTCACTCAAGGTCTCATCCAACCTGGCCTTGAACACCTCCAGGGAGGTTAAAAATATTCTTAAGGTCAAAATTTCAAACTGTGCCTGTTCCTCTTGAAACCTTTGACATCTACCCTGTCACACAGAAGTGCCCAGTTGCTTACTTTTACTCAGCTCAACGTCTGAAGAGATTTTGATTTCACAGGAACTTGAAGGATATTGCCTAGAGTAGACCTTGCAGGAATCAAAGCAGTGATTCAGAGAACCAACATAACCCAGGGAAATGCTCCCTCCCTGGAGCTGTTCAAGGCCATGTTGGATGAGGCCTTGAGTGACCTGTTCTAGTGGGAGGTGTCCCTGATTATGGCAGGGAGTTGGAACTGGATGAGCTTTGAGGTCCCTTCCAACCTTACCATTCTATGAGTCTATAACATTATTCAAGACCACAGTTTCGTAAGAAGGACACAGAGCTGCTGGGGTGAGTCCAAAGGATGGCCACAAAGATGACCCAAGGGCTGGAGCAGCTCTGCTATGAGGACAGGTTGAGGGAGTTGGAGGTATTCAGCCTGGAGAAGACTCTAGGGGGGACCTTAGAGCAGCCTTCCAATATCTGAAAGGATCCTCCAGGAAGGGGGGGACTTTTCCTGCAGAGGGACTTTTCCTAAGGGTGTGTAAGCAATAGGACAAGGGAGAATGTTTGAAGCTGAGGGAGAGTAGGGTTAGACTCAAGTTGTACCAGGGGAGGTCTAGGCTGGATGTTAGGAGGAAGCTCTTCACAGAGAGAGTGATTGGCATTGGAATGGGCTGCCCAGGGAGGTGGTGGAGTCACCATCCTTGGAGGTGTGCAAGAAAAGCCTGGATGGGGCACTTAGTGCCATGGTCTGGTTGATTGGCTAGGGCTGGGTGCTAGGTTGGGCTGGATGAGCTTGGAGGTCTCTTCCAACTTGGTTGATTCTATGATTCTAAGTCCTTCAGTACAAGGGTGGTGAGATTCTGCAACAGACTGCCCTGGGAGGTTGTGGGTGCCTCCTGCCTGGGGTTGTTCACGGCCAGGTCAGATGAGGCCTCCAGCAGCTGAGTCTAGCTGAGAGGTGTCCCTGCCCAGGGCAGGGAAGGTGGAGTAGATGATCTCTGAGGTCCCTTCCAACCTATGCCACTCTATGATTCTATGAATTTACTGCTTTTAAAAAAAGAGGAGGAAAAAAAAAAAAAAAGCCATCTAAAACATTTTTATTCCATTTCCACTTCATTACTGTGAAAACAACCAAACCAAACACCACCAAAAAACCAAAATCTTCCCACTAATTCCCAAAAGTGACACACAAGCCAGTAAGAGAGCTAGAAAAAGAATCCAATTCCTGCAACTAATTAGTCACTGCTCACAATATTTTCCTGTCCAAGCCATTACACCCAAAGGCAGAACTATCATCATTATCAACTTCAGCTATGTGAGCTTACTGTAAGATAGGACAACAGGTAGTGGCCTCAAGTTGTGCCAGGGAAGATTTAGTTTGGACATTAGGAACAATTTCTTCCCCAGAAGGGTTGGCAAGCCCTTGAACAGGCTGCCCAGGGCACTGCTAAGAGTTCCTATCCCTGGAGGAGTCTAAACTAGATGTAGATGTGGTGCTGAGGGATGTGGGTTAGTGGTGACCTGGTCAATGGTTGGACTTGATTTCAAAGGTCTTTTTCCAGCAACATGATTCCACAATCCTAAGAGAAAAGCCAAAAGCAGATGAAAGCAGCATGATGTTACTTACCTGCCAAGAGGGATTGCAAAGTAGAAAACAGAGAGCATTAGGGTCCTTGTGTTTTTGGTGAAAAGGTCTCCTATGATGGTTGGTGCAATAGTGGAGTAACTTGCTTCACCGATGCCAACCAAACCTCTTGAGAGCACAAGCAGCCAGAAATACTGAGAAAAGAAATGAAACACTTTAGCAGGGCCTCCTTTGGATTGTTCACTTCAAGGTGGGCAACACTGAACCTACACAAACAGGGCAACACCAACCCAAGTGGCTGCAAAGTGATCCCCTTGCCTGAGTTTATTTTTCTAAGCCTCAGACTTGTTTCACTTGTCTCTGGCCAGGACTAAAGGGCCTGTAGCTCTTGGTGAAGATGTTCAGGTATGAAAGAAAAGCAACAGTAATAGAGGTTTGCTCAGTTATAGTCAAGCCTATATTCTAGCACAGGCAGAAGACCCTCAGTTTATTCTCAGGATCANCCACAACCTCCCTGGGCAACCTGTGCCAGTGTCTCACCACCCTCACTGCAAACAACTTGCTCCTAACATCCAGTTTCAACCTCCCCTCTGCCAGTTCAAACCCATTGCTCCTTGTCCTGTCATTCCCAGACCTTGTCAATAGTCCCTCCCCAGCCTTCCTGTAGCCCCCTTCAGCTCCTGGAAGGCTACTCTAACCAGGCTGCAGAGCCCCAACTCTCTCAGCCTGTCCTCACAGCAGAGCTGCTGCAGCCCTCTGAGCATCCTCATGGCCTCCTCTGGACCCACTCCAACACTTCCATGCAGCTTGCTCTTGGTAAGGCCAAGTGCCAGTGGCATTGTGCCAACAGAGGGAGGTCTGGGGAGGAGGGTGGGGGTACAAACCTTGCTGCAGAAATAAAACAACCCCAGAAAAGCACAATCCCAGCCACCTCAGCCTCCCCAGCATGTCAAAGGGTGAGTTAAGACTGGTGAAATCCTGAAGGCTCTTTGATGCTGTAGAAGGGCTGAACCTGCAATCCCCCAAACTCAGTATTTTTTCCTTCACTGGCAAGTACAGAATGAGAGGAGATGTTCACAGGTGTTAAGCACCTATTTTAGTCCCCTGGCCTTGAAAAAAAACCAACAAAACAACTTAAGCCTACCCCTCACAGCAGGAAATGAGAATAAAGCAACACTCAGCAGCTCTGATAAAGCTCATGTTGTGCTCTGAGCTGAGGTGCACAAAGAGATAAGCCTGGAGCTTTGCTGTGAGCCACAGCAGCACCACTGTGCCCAGTGAACACTTGAGAGCAATACCAGGCAAGGGCAGAGGCTGCAAAAGGCACTAAAGCCTTTCTGAGTTAAAGGGAGGGATGGGACCTCGCATTCACTGCTGCACAAGGAGGGATGGACTTCACACTCAGCACAACACAGCCTAACTGGGGTGAAAAGGAATCCTTCCTCTAACAGAACTGTCCTCCTGCCCTGGTTCCCTGCTTCAGCCAATGCTTTTGTGAACTGCAAGGACCTCATTTTCTTGCCAATCTCTTTCACTGCCCTTGCAGTTTCAGGGTGCTGCTGTGTGAAGGCATAAGGCATAATACCTGGATGCCTAAATACCTGAGAGATGAGGACAATCAAGCTGTCAAGACATCTAAGCAGCCTGAGCTACACCCAGAAGTAATTGCAGGTGCAGAAATTAAACTGTCAGTGGCAGAAAACTGTAAGCACAGGGTAAATCTATTGCTACAAATGGAACCTCCACAGATCCTCCATTTACTGTAATTATCCCACAGATCATTTGTGAGAAGAACAGCAGGGATTATGATGTATCCTTAAACAAAGGTGTTTAGGTGATTACTAATCCTCCTTCTTCAGATGGGAAGAAGCACACAGGGAGGAGGCTGACTTTGTGCCAGGCTAAGCTGGAGCAGCAGCTCCATGAACAGCCATGCAGACATCAAGCCAGGAGCCTCACCCACAACTCCATCCATTAGCAGAGAAAAATCCACTACTGACATAGCATCATAGAATGGTAAGGTTGGAAGGGACCTCAAGGGTCATCCAGTTCCAACTCCCTGCCATAGGCAGGGACACCTCCCACTAGCACAGGTCACTCAAGGCCTCATCCAACCTGGCCTTGAACACCTCCAGGGAGGGAGCAGCCACAACCTCCCTGGGCAACCTGTGCCAGTGTCTCACCACCCTCACTGCAAACAACTTCCTCCTAACATCCACTTTCAATCTCCCCTCTCCCCTTTCAAACCCATTGCCCCTTGTCCTGTCATTCCCAGACCTTGTCAATAGTCCCTCCCCAGCCTTCCTGTAGCCCCCTTCAGATCCTGGAAGGCTACTCTAAGGTCTCCTGGAAGCCTTCTCTTCTGCAGGCTGCAGAGCCCCAACTCTCTCAGCCTGTCCTCATAGGAGGGCTGCTGCAGCCCTCTGAGCATCTTTGTGGCCCTCTTTGTTTTTCTCATTGCAATCCCTTGGTTGAGAAGAATTTCTTGAAGATTCCTGTGCTGGTTTGAGGCTAGTTGGAATATTTTAATGAAAAAAAAAAAAAGATTCTAGACTGTGAAAAGCAAACAGTGGTGATGTCTGCTTCACTCATAGGCTTGCTGAGATGGATAAGAACAAGAACACAAACACAGATAACACAGAGAGTCTCCTGGTCTCTCTGGGAGCCAGTGTGTCTTCTCCTCTCTGCTGAGTAACCCAACTCACCGTCCTGCTTCTAACCCCGCTGGCTGATCCTCCAAACTCACCTTGCATGTAAGGCAGACCCTGGGGTAAAGTAGAGGGATGAGGAGAAGGTGGAAGGGTGGTTGGGAGCCCCTTCTGGGGTCTCTGATTTCTGGGAGGGGAGTTGTGTTTCTGCATTACGTTTAACTTGTCTATGTCTGTAACTATTCCTGTCTCTAGTGTCTATCTCTGCTTGTACATTGTGCTGAGCTGTAAATAGAGCTTCAGGCCTTAACTTCCAGCTGGCTGAGTCTAGTCTGGGGGGTTTTATAAAGTGTAGGGGGGCAGGGAACTCCCAAACCATCACAATTCCTATAATGACACAAACCAAAGACTCCTGCACACCCTTCATTTCCTCTTCTTCTGCACCAATACCTATTTTTGGAGTGCCTGCAAGCTCCCTGGCAGGGCATTTGGCAGTGCTGCAATCATCCATAGATCTCTCATAAGCTGCACACACGTAGCAGAAACGGGTGGGTGTATGCAGAAAGGGCAATACTGTGACTCAACCCAGGTTAATTTATGCTAATTGCCCAATGCTAAACCACCCCACTGCAGAAATATGCTGACAGTGATTGGTGCACAGGTAACCAATGCACCTGGAATGAGCAGCAGTGTTCACAAGATGCTCAACCACTGAGTCAGGCAGAGTTAGAAAGCAGGCGAACTGGAGGCTGGTTTGGGCTTTGTGAGGGTTCAGAGCTGGATCACAGAGAGGGTGACAGGCACAAAGGTCATCTGCCTGATCTGGAATGAGCAGAGAGTGCCAGCTGCACCTGTAGAATGACAAGTCTGCAAAGGCACTGGCTGCTCCTCATGTTTGAAAATCCTGCAGAACCATTCAAACTCCGAACCATTGGGACAAGCTCTGGAGGGAGGTGGTGGATTCCCCTGCCCTGGGCAGTTTCAAAGTCCAGCTTGAAAGGGTGCTGAGCCATCTCATTTGAAACTATATTCTTACCCTGAGAGGTTGAACTAGAAGACCCTTGAGGTCCCTTCCAACCTGGTATTCTATGAATCTATGAGGGCTGGAGCAGCTCTCCTATGAGGAGAGACAGAGGGAGTTTGGGGCTGTTCAGTCTGCAGAGGAGAAGGCTCCCAGTTGACCTTAGTGTGGCCTTTCATTATTTTAAGGGAGCTGCAAGAAAACTGGGGAGGGACTTTGTAAGATGTCAGGTCTAGGGGGGAATGGACCAAAGCTAGAAATGGGTAGATTCAGACTGGATGTTAGGAAGAAGTTGTTCAGCATGAGGGTGGTGAGAGCCTGGAAGGGGTTGCCCAGGGAGGTGGTGCAAGCCTCATCTCTGGAGGTGTTTAAGGCCAGGTTGGATGAGGCTGTGGACAGTCTGATCTAGTGTGAGGTGTCCCTGAGCATGGCAGTGGGGTTGGAACTGGTTGGTCCTTGTGGTCTCTTCCAGCCCTGCCTGGTTCTATGACAAAAGACCTCAGTGTGTACTCCCCAGGCAGCATCACTCCCAGGGAATGCACTGGACAGGAATTTCCTCCAAAGAATTCTGTTCCTCTTACAGTTCTTGCATAAAGTAGGAGAACTGCAAAGTTGTCCTCTTGTGGTAAAGAGTGATTCAGTTCCATCCATACCACTGAATCAGAGTCCCAATACAATGAAATCATCTGCACCCAGGGGCATGTTCATTCTTCTCCTTCCTCCCCTCCTCAAATCCTCCTTTCCTGGCCAATCTCTTCCTCACACCAAATGTCTGTTTAATATTAAAGCTGCTGCAGCAGTATCCAAGTTTAAGTCATGAGATTCTGACTCCAGTTGACAATAAAAGCAGGCATATAAAAGCATAACCTACGTCAGATGTGAGTTGCCTTTATTACCCTTCTGAGATGATCTGTTCCAGACTATGGGCAATGCAGCTCTGCAGGTACAGCATCAGTGCAAAACGTACAACAGCCCAAACCAATATTCAGCATTTCTTTATAACCAGATGAGTGCTGTGCCTTTAGAGCTCTGCAACTGGGATTAAAGACCTAATGCCTCTTCCCATCCTGCTGAAAGATCTCCTCTGGATGTGTGGTGAGCACACATTCTATTGGAACCTATAGAATAAAATGATGCAGCTATTTAGAATCATAGAATGGTAAGGTTGGAAGGGACCTCAAGGATCATCCACTCCCAACCCCCTGCCATAGGCAGGGACACCTCCCACTAGCACAGGTCACTCAAGGCCTCCTCCAACCTGGCCTTGAACACCTCCAGGGAGGGAGCAGCCACAACCTCCCTGGGCAACCTGTGCCAGTGTCTCACCACCCTCACTGCAAACATCTTCCTCCTAACATCCACTTTCAATCTCCCCTCTGCCACTTCAAACCCATTGGCCCTTGTCCTGGCATTGCAAGCCCTTGTCAATAGTCCCTCCCCAGCCTTCCTGTAGCCCCCTTCAGATACTGGAAGGCTACTATAAGGTCTCCTGGAAGCCTTCTCTTCTCCAGGCTGCAGAGCCCCAACTCTCTCAGTCTGTCCTTACAGCAAAGCTGCTGCAGCCCTCTGAGCATCCTTGTGGCCTCCTCTGGACCCTCTCCAACACTTCCATGTCCTTCCTGTGCTGAGGGCTCCAGAACTGCACACAGGACTCCAGGGTTTTGGGGTTTTTTTTGTTAGGGTTAAGCTTAGAAGCCCCAATCTGCCATCTCTAATCACAGTTGGTCAAAACTTCAGTGTTTGGCAGCTCTGAACAAGGACTGGGTAGACCCTCACGACAAAAAAAGAATCCTTTCTGAGTGACCTCTCTCTTTCTTTTTCAAATAAGAAGGAAAAAAGAATTACAAACAACAGAACAACTCCAAAATTCTTATGCTGCTACTCATGTGGACCACAGACATATAATGAACCCACTTAGAGCCTGGGCCCAAACCCACTGTGTGTGCAGTGCAGGCAGCTGCTGGGTTTTGTGGGGGCATTTGCAGCCACATACACCCATAGCCACTCCTTTCTCTCTCTCTGAGAGACAACCAACATAAACAAATGGGAAAGTCAGATGTGACCCACACAGACAGCACCATTCTTCTCCACAGCTGCAGCAGGGCACTTCCACCAACTCCTCTGCACTAAATTTCCCCTCCCAAGTGCTTTTTCCTTTGTCCTAACCCAGGATTCTTAGCAGTTTAGTGAGACAAAAAAAGGGCTGACACCAGCCAAACTCTTTGCTGCATTATCTGAGCTTTAAAGCAGTACAGGCAGCTGAGATTTTGAACTGAATTTCACTGTTCCCCAAGCAGAAATTGATACTGAGGAAGCTTATCCCTTCCTACACTGCTTTGGAACTCTTCTGTAATTTGTTCATCTGTGCAAATTGTTCTCACTCTGACAGGAAAATTGAAAACACCTGAGTCAGCTCTCAGCTCCTGAGCTTATTCCCTCTCTAGATGTTAAGCCAAATAACCTCAAGACTCCAGTGTCTTTTTCTCTGGGTCACAGAACCCCAGTGTGATGGGGACCTCTGGACATCATCTCTCCCAACCCCTCTGCTAAAGCAGGGTCACCCAGAGCAGGTTGCCCCAGATTACAATGCCCAGATGGGGTTGGCATCTCTCCAGAGGAGGAGACTCCACAACTTCTCTGTGGAGCTTGCTCCAGGGCTCTGACACCTTCACCTCAGTGCTTGCAACTAAAAGTTTTTCGAAATTACAAGCAAACTATTTACCTCCTTCATTTTGGTTAACAATCATACCAGAGATGTCTGCAGCTCCCCACATGAGCTGCCAGCATCTCCTGGTTTGTGGAGATGCAATGGCATGGGAGAAATGCTCCTCCCTGCCTGTGATTCAACCTCAAATGCCACCAAAACTATGGCAGAGCTCCCAGGCACTACTTGGATGTGGAGAGCTGGAGAGGGCTTAGCAGAGCAACAGCTGAACCATACAGCGGCAGTGCTGTGAGCTCAGGGGACAATTTAGGGTGCAAAGTGCTTTGAGTCCTTTCCTTCAAGCTGGGGGCACAACAAAGGGACTGATGAGACACAATGCAGTGAAGATTTCAGTGTACAATAAACCACAAACAAGTGGACAGGATGGCAGCTGACAGAGACTCAGGAGTGCCCAAGCCCTTCTAGGAAACTCCCTTCAAGAGCTACCACCACCAGCAAGCCCTCATACATATGTATGTGAGGCAGGGAGGGTCACTGGACCTGCTTCTCCTCTTCCCATCTCATAACTAACCAGATGGAATGAAAAATGTGCTCTAGCTCTACAGCTAAAGAGTTTGCCACTTTGTGATTTGAAGACTAACAACCCAAACAACAACAACAACAACAAAAACACCCCACAAAAAAAAAACCAAACCAAAACCCAACCCAAAGACCAAAAACCAAAACCCAACTCCCCCCAGACCTAATTCCCCAGGATAGAGATAGAGTTTGGAAGGGATACAAATGCTTATGCCTCAGGGGATGTGCAGATCACTACTGGAAATACCCTACCTGCCAACTTCTGATTGTCTTAAGCTGCCAACAATCTGTAGGCAACAACAGTGACACAGCACTCTTGAGTCCACTGAAAGAGTCCAGCAGAGAACCACCAGGATGATCTGGGGACTTGAGCATCTCCCCTAGAAGAGAGATCGAAAGCTCTGGGGCTGTTTAGTCTGGAGAAGACTGAGAGGAGATCTGATCAATGTCTATCAATATTTGAGGGGTGGGTGTCAAGGGGCTGGAGCCAAGCTCTCTTCAGTGGTCACCAGCAATAGGCCAAGGAGCAACAGCTACAAAGTGGAACAGAGAAGGTTTCAGCTCAACATGAGGAGAAACTTCTTTAGAGTGAGGGTGCCAGAGCCCTGGAGCAGGCTGCCCAGAGAGATTGTGGAGTCTCCTTCTCTGAAGACTTTAAACCTGCCTGGATGCATTCCTGTGTGGACTGCCCTGGGTGCTCCTGCCTTGGCAGGGAGGTTGGATTCATGATCTCTGGAGGTCCCTTCCATCCTCTAAGGTTCTGTGATTATGGGCTCAAGTGAACCTGGTCTGATCACTGCTGCCAGTGATGCTACCCACTAGAACCTACAGGTGTGACCCAACCCCGCCAGAATTTTCATCTGAGATAAAAAAGCTTTCGTGATCTAACTGCTTATAATATGCCAAAAGACAGCTCCTGTACTTCCTCTAGAAAGCATGGCACAGCCTAGATTTGCATTTCCATGCTGCCTTCCCTCTCAATCTCATGCACACATAAATGTTTGATGGCCTGGCACACGTGACGAGCTCTAATCATGTTTGGACAAACCTCCTAATTATACATTTATCCTACTTGTATAGGCCATTGAGTGAGTAATGCCTGCTTTAATAGGTCTAATTACAGCTTTAACTTCTTTCTCCTTTTCTTTAATTAGTTAACAAAAGGAAATTAAGCCACAGTTCTTGAAAAGATTAGCTGCCAGTGATAAACCCATAATCTGCCAAATACATGTACAGCTCTGAGCCACCAGATTTACTGGCTAGAGAAACACATGATCCTTAAAGCTTTGCTTATTAAGTATTTGCATTTGAATGTGGGGAGGTAACTCCTAAGGGTTTCATAAACAAGCTGAATGCACACTTCTGTCAGATGAGGGCCACATGGCTCCACAGAGGTCACCCAGGCAGAGCTAACCTAGGGAAAATCACTGGGGTGGATGCATAGCACCAGGGAAAGTCCTGTTTGAACTGATGTTGTAGAATCACAGAATGGTTTAGGTTGGAAGGGAGCTCAAAGCACATCCAGTTCCAACCCCCTGCCACAGGCAGGGATACCTCCCACTAGAGCAGGTTGCTCCAGGCCTCATCCAACCTGGCCTTGAACTGGTCTTTTGGAAAGAGCTTTTGTGCAGCTACAGCACCTGCACCCATTCCTACACGAGAACCTGGGATGAACCTCCTGCAGTTTCTACATTTAGTCTGTTTAAGAAGGCTCAGCACCATGAAATTCCATGTTTGCATTGCTGAGGTTTGCCATATTTGAATTATCATAGAATGGGAAGGTTGGAAGGGACCTCAAGGATCAGCCAGTTCCAACCCCCTGCCATAGGCAGGGACACCTCCCACTAGCACAGCTCACTCAAGGCCTCATCCAATCCGACCTTGAACACCTCCAGGGAGGGAGCAGCCACAACCTCCATGGGCAACCTGTGCCAGTGTCTCACCACCCTCACTGCAAACAACTTCCTCCTAACATGCACTTTCAATCTCCCCTTTGCCAGTTCCCATTGCCCCTTGTCCTGTCATTCCAAGCCCTTGTCAATAGTCCCTCCCCAGCCTTCCTGTAGCCCCCTTCAGATACTGGAAGGAAGTTATGTCAGTGTCCCTGCTTGACTTGGAAGCTTGCAGGTTGTTACAGGTGACCCCATCACTTCCAGGAGGGCAAAGAGGAATGGAGTGTTGAGTGCTTAAGTAAATCTGTCCCCTGCATTTGCAATGTCCTTCCATTGCTCAGCTCTTCTGGTGACTCTCAGCTAATGAGCTGGAATTTAAGCTGGGAGTCAAGAGGAGCCAATGCTTTTAGTCACCAGACTGACACTCAGAAGCATGTTCCTGGTTTGCATCGTGGTTTTAATGGCAGAGCTTTGCTGTACCTGCACTGTAGGGTGTGGTGTGGCACCTCCAGTCACTTAGGTCCCTGAAAAGTACTGACATGGCTGGGAAAACTTAACCAGAGTGCCAGAGGAAGCTGTGTTTGCCTGGCCAGAAAGTATGACAGGCAAATGCCTGCAGACTAGTGTGGCTGTGAGAAGGGACCAGAGCAGAGCTGTGCAGCTCTTGAACATCCACTTGAGCCTCGTGGTTTTACTTTGAGTCAGCTGACTCCTGCAGTGCTTCAGATTTATCCATCTCCAGCTGATCTCTGGTGACTGCTGTGGTGGTCTGGGTGGTGTCAGTGCAAGGCTCTGCCAGCTGCAGAAACACAAGAACCTCCCTGCAGTGCATTTCAACAGAGCTTGCTCTGGAAGCTCAGGGAAACTACATCAATCCCAATGCTTCCTCCTCAGATTATTCTCATTCCACACACAGGTATGTCAGGCTTTGGCAATCCTGGTGGCATGGATGGTTTTCCTTAGGGATGCCAATTTTCAAAGATCACGTTCAGTGCTTCTATGCTCCACAACCTCCCTGGAGGTGTTCAAAGCCAGGTTGGATGAGGCCTTGAGTGACCTGTACTAGTGGGAGGTGTCCCTGCCTATGGCAGAGGGTTGGAACTGGCTGATCTTTGAGGTCCCTTCCAACCTTACTATTCCATTCTACGTGCAGGACAAGATGAGATGTTTGAAATTCCATTCTGTACCTGAGTAGGTGACCTAGGGAGAAGTTCTGGGTGGGTGACCAGAAAGTTGTTCTTCACAGAGAGTGTGATTGGCCCTTGGAATGGGTTGCCCAGGGAGGTGGTGGGGTCACCATCCCTGGAGGTGTTCAGAAGGAGATTGGATGAGGCATTTAGTGCCATGGGTTAGAAGTTATTAGGTGATAGGTTGGGCTGGATGATTTCAAAGGTCTCTTCCAACCTGGTTAATTCTGTGACTCTGTGAAGGTTCCAGCAGAACAGATAAGCCTAAATAAATCTTCCACTCCTCTGCATCACTAAAGCTTTACAGGTTTTGCATACATATAACCAAAGCACCTGGTTGATACAAGTCCTGGGCCCACACACTTGGTAGGAGTGGTGTTTGTCAGGTCTAGATGTGGATCATGAAATCACAGATCCTACCTTCTCAGATATGAGTGGTTCAAACTCTCCTTTACAGCAGCATAAACAGCAGGAAAGAGCTAGAGAGAAGTTACAGATGTGGTAGTGGTGAATTGGTCCATGCCTCCCTGTGAAATGCAGCCCAGACTTTGAAGTAGTTGAATATTCCTGCCAAATCTTGGCTGTTTGGTGTCTCACTGTCTGGGAGATCTTTGTGCAGGAACAAAGAAAGAGGAGTATCTGCTTTCATCAACAACTAACCTCTGCTAATCCCTCACGGAGATTGCCAGCAGAGAGACCAACACACCAAATAACAGGGGCAGAGCTGCTCACTGGGTTGTTTGGTGGGTCAATACTTCTCTCCCCCACTAACAGCTGGGGTAAGCATTGTTTTCAGCCTTCCTTACAACCAGGAGGAGCTGATTATGTTTGCTCTCTGGGTGGCAGGCAGGATGACCAGGCAGGGGATGTGCTTGTGTGGAATCTGGCTGGTGATGAGTCAAGGAGTTCTCACCTCCTGATGCAATGCTGTGGGCTAGCTGGGTTTGGTCTGTTTGCTGTAGAGCTGCAACTGCACTTAGAGGTTCCAGCCACACTCACCTGTCTGATAAATGTAACTACAAACTACCCTTCTCACCTCCAACAAGATGTTTGTCCTTTATCAGCCCTGAGTCATGCTGGCAGGGGAGCCTAGGGGGGGATTCACTGCAGCTGCTGGGTGGGATGGGTTTTTGTCACTGCAGAGACATGATTTAGTTTGCTCTTGTGTGTGTCATACCCATCACCACCTTCCACTTCCCATTTCTTTGCAGCCACAGCTGTCTTTGAAGTCACTACTGCACACAGCACTTCCCATAACTCCTATCAGCACTTCATTCAAGTTCTACAGTTCCCTTCTCCCAGACTGAGCTCCTGATGCCAAGCTCACCTTTCATCACCCTTTTCAAACTGCTCTCCTGCTCTGCACACACATCACAGAATCAAAGAAGAGTTGAGATTGGGAGGGACCTCTGGAGAAGATCCATTCCAAGCCCACATCAACAACCAGAGGTTGCTCAAGATCACCTCCAGATGAATTTTTACTATCTCCAGAGATGGAGAAGCCACAGTGTCACTCAACAACCTCTTCCAGAATGTGACCATTCTCACAGTAAAACTGTTCCTTCTTACCTTGAAATGTAATACTCTTGTGTTTGAATTTGTGCCCATGGGCACATCTTCCCACTGGGGGAGCATTTGAGAAGAGCCCAGCTCCATCTCTCCTGCCTTCTATCAGGGTACTGCTACACACTGAAGCAACATCCCAGGCTCTGTAGGGACAGCAGCACAGCTCTAGAGGGAAAGTGCCACTTTAGCAAAGGCAAACCATTTAACATCTCAACTCCACAGGGCAGGCACCATCCCATCTACTGCACCTCTGCTGCATTCTGTCTAAACAGGTTTTTCTCCACTTCCCTGAAGCCTGTTTGGGCATTAAAGGTAAACAAGTTTTGGTGTTCAATGGAGAAGGCTTCTCTTACCCAAAGATCTTCCCCCTGAACTCTCACAGGCAGGTCACTAGCACTGAAGTGAAAATGCCCTGGGCCTCCCTCTTGGCCTTCACACATTTTATTCACATTTGTTTTCTTCACACATGCTTATCAAATCCTGCCTAGAGGTTAGCCACATCTTACAGGTGAGACCACTGCACCTTACCAAAGCTTCACAGCAAGCACCCCAATTACTGAAACCTTAGTACATCTGACAGCACAGAGGGCAGTGGGTGGAAGCTTTGATTAGCCTTGAGTGAGCTGTGCTAGTGGGAGGTGTCCCTGCCTATGGCAGGGGGTTAGAACTGGATGATTCTTGAGGTCTCTTCCAACCTTACCATTCTATGATTCTATGGAAGCTGAGGCATAGGAAGTTTCATTTAAACATGAGGAGGAATTTTTTCCCCTGTGAGGGTGACAGAACACTGGAACAGGCTACCCAGGGGTGTTGTGGTGTCTCCCTCTCTGGAGATATTCAAAACACACCTGGATGTGTTCCTGTGTGATCTGGTCTAGGAGATCCTGCTCTGGCAGGGGGGTTGGACTGGATGAGCTTTTGAGGTCCCTTCCAGGCCCTGACATTCTGTGATTCTATAATTCTATGAATGCAGCCAGTGTGAGGAATTAGGTCCAGACCTTTTAAAGCACTGCTTTTCTCTTCACTCATTTGCTGAGGATGCAGGCACACAACAGTGCAGCATTTATGAAATCCTCTATTTCTTCTTGTACTGTACTTTGCTCTGGGAAAGCATCCCAGGGAGGTTGTGGAGTCTCCCTCTCTGGAGATACTCAAAATCCACCTGGATGTGTTCCTGTGTGATCATAGAATGGTAAGGTTGGAAGGGACCTCAAGGATCATCTAGTTCCAATCCCCTGCCATAGGCAGGGACACCTCCCACTAGCACAGGTCACTCAAGGCCTCCTCCAACCTGGCCTTGAACATCTCCAGGGAGGGAGGTCTGGTCTAGGAGATCCTCCTCTGGCAGGGGGTTGGACTGGATGAGCTTTGGAGGTCCCTTCCAGCCCCTGACATTCTGTGTTTCATCATTAGCTCAATATACAAACCCTTTGCACTTGGGATGGACATACAGACAAGCTTCTAAAGCAGGTCTGGTTCTTCTGCAGCATCCATTTGCACTATGGCAAACACTCAAAGCTTCAGCTCATTTGGATGCAGTAAGTGTCCCAGCAGCCCTCAGCTCTGAGCACCTCACCTTTGAACAACTCCCTTCTGGGAAAACCCAGCTGGCATTCAGAGCCCCACGAGGAGAAGAGAGATTACAGCAAACAGGAAAGCGAACAAAATACATATTTAAATATAGAAATGAGCAGGGGAGATGAAGCAAAGTTCACTCACCTTTCCTTTGATTGTCTTTAGACTTTGTTAATGGCTTTAGCTCTCTCCCAGCTGACCTGTTCGGGCAGACTCCATTGAGCATGGAAAGTTTTAATTGGAAATGTACTTAAGATTCTGGCTGATTAAAGTGGCCTTGTTTTATGATGCTGATGTTATTATTTAGTATGTAAAAGGAGCCAATAAAGACCACAAGATATTCCTTTTTTCACTCATCACATCCTTCCAGCAGCAACCCAAGTGTTTAATGATATACCTACAGACAGGCTCTAAAGTGAAGCACCTTATTAAGTGCTCTGGAGGTAAAAAAAACAAAGCAAAACAAAAAACAAAATAAAAATAAAAAAAACAAAGAAAAAACAAAAACAAAAGCAAAGCAAAAGCAAAAGCAAAACAAAACCCAACCCAAAGCAAAAGCAAAGCAAAAGCAAAGCAAAAGCAAAGCAAAAGCAAAGCAAAAGCAAAGCAAAAGCAAAGCAAAAGCAAAGCAAAAGCAAAGCAAAAGCAAAGCAAAAGCAGCAAAAGCAAAGCAAAAGCAAAGCAAAAGCAAAAGCAAAAAAACCACCAACCCAAACTAAAACCAAACCAAAACCAAAAGCAAAGCAAAAGCAAAACAAAACCCAACCCAAAACAATAAAAAATAAAAAGCAAAGCAAAAGCAAAGCAAAAGCAAAGCAAAAGCAAAGTAAAAGCAACCCAAAACAAAAAAAAAACAAAAGCAAAAGCAAAGCAAAAGCAAAGCAGAACAAAACAAAAAACCCCACCAACCCAAACCAAAACCAACAAAACAAAACAAAAGCAAAAACGAAAGCAAAAGCAAAGCAAAAGCAAACAAACCCCCCCCCCACCAACCCAAAACAACAAAACAAAACAAAACCTAAAACTAAACAAAAACAAAACCACCCTGGCAGCATCAAGACTCCCACAGTGCTTCCCAGAGTCAGCAGGGAGCTGCTCTGTGCTTCACAGGTACAAAAATCAGGGCCAAGATTTTCTTTGCTAGGTGCAAAGTCTGAATGTGAAATTCCCATCCGGCATTAAAACTGCAGCATCTGAGATCCAAATTCCCATCACTGCCCTCCCTTCAAAGGTGGGAAAGTCATGAGAGGTTCTTCTGCCTTTGGGGGTATTGTTGGGTAGC
>VWZE01012100.1:29022-40424 GCA_013396675.1 Eubucco bourcierii | reverse complement strand
AGTGGTGTTTGGGTTTTTTTGGTGAAGAACCAAATAGGAAAGACCACTGCATTGCCGTTTTTTTGCACTGCTTGTAACAGAAACCTCTTGTGAGATCTTCCAAATCAACAACTCAGCAAAATATGAATGCAAAAGCCACTGAGTCAGCCCATGTAAGCCTTTTTTTTTTTCTAGAAGGCAGCTTTCAACGAATCCATTTTAAATGCTTGTTACACACACACACACACACACACACACACACACACACAGAGTTCTTATATAAAAACTTTCCCTCCCAACCCTTTCTGTTTGGAAATTTGGTAACCGTAGTTTCTGTGTCCTGCTGAGACTTGATATGTAGAGCTGTATTCTACCTGCTATTAAGTTGCTGATAGCAGTGTTTCTGTTGCAATTTATAAGAAATGTCAGTTGAAAGCATAGAGTATTGTACACGCTATATTTTCCCAGCTGGATACCTCCGTGAACAGAAAGCAAAAACATGTATACACATGCACCATACATTTTGGGGGAGGTGAGAAAAGAGGCTGCAGGAAAAACAGGTTGCAGGTTATGTGTGATGTTGACTGCTCTAAAACTAGCAGAAAATGGAACACGGGAATGGGAAGATACCTTTAATATTATTAGAAAACAACAGAGGTTATTAATGCAGTCCTTGGTACTACATCACCTAGATAAAGACATCTCTGTAGACTCCTCAGTTGCCACTTTCTCTTACACACATACACTGTATTGTTGCATTTTGAAAACTGTTACAGTCATCGGCTTCTTGTGACCTAGGCCTGCAGATTTTAATCCAGATGTTTTAATCCTGAATGAAGATTAGTCAATTTAGCGGTAACTATACCTGAGAGTCTTCTGGGGTTTAGGTTGTTGGTTTGTGGTTTTGGGGGTTTTTTGGGGGGTTTTTGTTTGGATTTTTGTATTTTTTGGGGGGAGTTGGTTTGTTTTGTTTGGGTTTTTTGTCGTTGTTTGGTTGGGGGGTTCATTTGTTTGGTTTGAGTTTTTTGTTGTTGCTGTTATTTTGGTTTTTTTTTTCCTTTGGTTTATTGGTTTTGTGTTTGGATTTTTGGGGTTTTTTTCTTTATTTGGTTTGGTTTTGCCTTTTTAAATTTATTTGTTGTCCATATTTGCCCCCTTCTGCAAAATGCAAAGCAAGCACAGGAAATATAATCATGTCTCATCATGGTCTCAGCAGTTTACTTACTTCAGTGATAACGATATCATACACCAATACCTTTTTTGGTGAAAGTGTTGGTAAAAAAGAATAGCAGTTTTCATGTTTCTTCATCACACTGACAGCTGAAGGTAACAGACTTTACAAGAGAGGAATGAATTGGAATTCAGCAAGGAGTGAATAGGGATTAAAGCAAGAAGTTGGTCATAGGACCATAAAATTTTTTTACACTAGAAAGTATTGAAGATTACAGTAGAAAGTACTTATCAAAGATTTGTGTTCTTCAAGCACTCTCTCTCTGGAGATCAGTTTCATGACCATGACCTTCCCTCCAAAGAAAAGAGTTTGCAGGCAAATAGTTTAACAAATCCTGTAATTTATGTCTGCTTCAGAGTCCACACTACACAGAAACATGCATCTGACAGTGAGGAACTACTCCAGATGTAAAAGTCCCCAGTAAAAAGAAACAGATTTTCATACCAGCAAAGTCATTCATTGTGAAACACATGTTGCTCAAACAGCATATGCGACTTCCCAAGTTACCAACTCTCGTCACTAGTAACTAGCTTCCAAACTTCCAATTAATCTTCATCACGCCTCAATTCATCTCCTTCAGAGAACTGAAAATAAGGAAAATCCCAAACCTACTAAAGTTAAAATACTCACAGAGGATAGAGCGAATTACCATTTAAATAACAAGATGAAACCGAAAGAACTGCCTTCTGATCTCAGACTCAAATGCTGAACAGCGAGAATCCAAATTCTTTAAATTTCCAGGGGAAAATGTACAAAAAAGGAACTATGACCAAGGCTGTCAGCCATGTGTTTACATCCCTAGTATTTTTTTTACTGTTAAATGTAGCTCTCTTGGACATCACATTGGTGATGCCATCATCAATACTACAGTTAATAAGTACTTAAATAGCTCTTTATTTGCAGATCTTTTGGCAAGGAGGTGCAGGGAGAACAAAGAAGTGAAGGGGAGACAGACTAAGGGTGAAACACAAGTTACATCTTTCCCCCTGAGACACACACACTAAATTTGAGATTTCCAAGTTTTGATCAACTCAGTAGTTAACAGAGACTTTGCAAATTTGAATGCTGCCTTCTTTTCAAGTACAAAAAAGTGGGTAGGGTCAAGTGTTACTAAAAATCTTGTTTAGGTAGAATTGTAAACCCCTGTGCCTTTAAAGTGGCAAAGGCAAACAATAAAACTGTACTGAACTGCATTTAAAAATGACAGAAATTTGAACTACTTTCTCTGGAGAGCTGTGACGGAATGATGCTTTGAAAAGTGCTTTAGCCTTTGACAGCCTACGGAGTTTGCTGATGTCATGCTTCCTAACTGACACAACACAGGGTCTGCATGGCACATTGCTACAACATTTGTTTTACAAGTGCACATTTCACAGGAAACCAGCAATTAATTTCCCAAAGACTTACAGGCATACATTTCCAAAAAGGGAAAAATAAAACTGTTACATATCCACACAAATCAAAATTTACAGAATCATGGCAGCTAGCCAGCAAAACTACTCCAAGTCTGATTTCCCATCTGCTTGGGCTGTTCACTGGAAGAAAATAAAATAAAATTGCTCCTTCTGCAACTAATCTGTGAAAGAATTCCCTAAAAAACAACTTCCATAACACAACTGTAATAAATGCAGAGTGCCTTAAATCAAACAGTAAACTTCCTTGCACTATGCAATGTAGACACAATAGCTCAGAAACAGGTATTGTGGCAAGAACCTTTCTCCTTCTCCAGCACTGAAAAGGTGCTATGCCAAGCCACTACTGCTGATCACAGAGCAGACCATTCCCGAAACCAAACTAGGCCCTCTATCAGATAAACCTGGACAAATCTTGATGCAGTGGGTGAGACTTCCATACATCTGTCCCAGACCTTTGCTTGAAGTCACATCTCTTCAAGCAGGTAGTGTAGAAAAATACGTATCAGATCCTTGGCCACATGCAATTACAGCATTAATATAGATGAAAATAGCACTGGTTTACACAGATTTGTGAACTTGCTGGTACTGAGGAGCACATCCATGCTGTTGCCTCTGCTAAACAGGAGGTAACTTTTGGAGATAACTGGCTGAGCAGTCGAGGTCAATAATGCCTTCAGCTATTTGTCTGCTGGAGGTCTGACAAGTGATTCTCAGTTTACAGCAGTGTACCATGTCAAAAATCATTACTTTGTCTTTTACTCTATAAATTAAAAACCTGTAGTAAAGACTTGCACAGCTTTTGTCTGTCTGCCATTACAATGGTAACTGTAATTAATATACTACATGCTTCTACTTCACAGATGAAAAAATAATTTAACTAGGAGCACTTTCAACGGTTGCCCATAAATCAGCCCACTCTCAAGAGTTCAGCTCAAGAGTTATTGTGTCTATTGTGCATCTTAAGCTTCAAAGAAAGATTATTCATGCATTCAATCCTAGCCAAGAATGTATCCCACCAATTAAAATTTACCCTTAAAAGCTGATCCAAGCTTAACTATTAGATTCACTAAATTATTTAATTGGTCAATGATATGCTAGATCCCCTCTCTGAAGATTGTATTTTTAGTGAATAGGTTTATACTAGTGGTATGTTAATAGCACATATTCCAAAAGGGTAAGCAGCTGCTACCCACAAACGTTGCCAACTGAATAATAGGAATGCAAACAAATCTCCCTGTGCACAGTTAGGTTTTTTTAAGCACTTAAAAATTGTACGGTTACAAAATTACTTTTGTGGAAGAAAACCACAGAAAACAGATGAAAGCAGAGCTGCTATTTACAGAGAGCCTCTAATAACTGAGTAACATTGCCAGTGTAGGAACATTAATTCTGTCACCTCCTTTTCATACCCAACAATTTATTTTCCTTTGTGCACAAAAGGGTTTCTACAGTTAGATGTGATCATGAAAAGAACAGCGAGTGTTCTCACATACTATAAAGTCAGAAGAGTCCTGGAGTAACTTCTCACCCATTATGAGAAGCTATCACGTGCAGCTAATTCAGTCAGCATTCCAGCCTTTCCTAGCTATACTAAGCCAATGCAGCTAGACTGAAGATTAAGGAGAACGGAAACAATTACATTGTGTGCTCCTGCCAAGGATGCAAAGACTCTAAATCTCCTTGAAGCTGAAAACAAATTAGCAGCTTTGCCTGCATCAAGCTGTCTGTCCAAATGGAGGTTTCTTCACCATTCTATGATTCTATGATTCTTTTCACAACAGCATTACTAACTGTGCTTCTTGAAGATAATGCTTTGGGGATACAAAAACATTTTCTCTAAGTTATTTCCTGTCACTTTCTTTTCCAGAGCAACAGAACCATTTGTAACCCAACCACTACCCACTGACTTCAAGCAAAATCAAGCACAGATTTACTGCCACCCCTCAAGTCCCTCTCCCTCCTTATTTCTACCAATTTCACATGACACTTCATGGTCAGAATCAAGATATGAAGAAATGGTGTTAGCTTTCTGGTTCACCTTTCATAAAAATGCATCATCAGCTAGTAAATCTTTATTTGAGGAAGAAACTGCCTGTCAGTTCTTGTGGAAAAACCTCCACATCAGGTATCATGAAATAAATGATTAAAATGCTACACAACTTCATTCCCACTGCTAATAGGAAGGTGTCTGCAGAGGAGGTGTTAGTCATTCATAATCTATTTCAAGCCTGCTGGCATTTGCAGTTTCCCTGGTCAGCAAGAAACTGTACCTCAGTACAATAGTGCAGCAGTTAAGGCTGTCAGGACTTTAAGCGTTGAAGAAAGGAAAAAACAAATAAACTGGTCTGGACGGCTTTGGGGACACATACACACAAAACCTAGGTCAAATAAGATGTGAAGGTTTGGTTTCTGGAAGTTTCCGAGAGAGAGAGACTGGAAATAAATCCATGTGGTTCAATGAATGATGCTGCTCTTCCACACCAGATCAGTGGAAGTCAGGAGCACTGCAGAGTGCTCTCAGCCTTCCACCAGCACCTAGTAGGACAGTTTCACTGCTGCCTCTTTCCTCGCTGAAATTATTTCTAAACACTCTCATAGATAAATCTGTTTCTAACAAACCCTGACTAGCCAATTTAATAAAACCCAAACTACTATATTGCTGTGTTTCAAAACCAAGATCCTTCATTCCCATCTTAAGTAGCCTTCCACTCTGCGAGAAAGGGGGCCCAGATGGGGTTTGCAAAAAAATGGTGGAGTTAAAAATAATCTGAGAAATCAGCTACTGTCAAAAGAACTAAACTACACTGCCACTTAAGACTCACACAGGTCTGACATGAAAAATACTGTTCTTAATTTTTATGAGACTACCAAGGAAACCTTTTTATTTCCTTTACACAACAACAGGATAAAAAAGGTTTTTTTTAAGTGTGTTCAGACTCTGTTGAAATGGCATCCTCTCTTCTGGAATTTACCATTTACCTGATTTTCACAAAGTCACAAATGTCAGTAGCTTCCACTGGCCTTAGTTTAGATTATATCAACTCTAAATAGAGCCGCTATCTGGGAATTGTTGAGACACATGGAAAAAAAAATTTATATAATTATCTACATTTCTTGGGCTTGTAACTCGTGTCATAGTTCTTACTCTTAAGCTACATGAGGTCTCCCAAGAGCCATTTGTTCTTCTGGGTGAAACTGGCTTGGATGCAGACAAGCTTCTACTGGTAGTAGAAACCAATACTGGTTTGAGAAAAAATTCTCAAGGAGCAAGTATTTAGTCACTGCAAAACTTCCTCTGGAACTACAGAACCTACAGTCATAGTTTTAAGGACTAATAAAATTGTAGACAAAAATGTGAAGAGTAAACTTTTTTTAAAATCTGTAACACGCATTGGAAGTGAAGTCATGCTCTTCACTAAGCTGACATCAGCTTATTTCTTCCCTACAGCAAACAGCTCCTTTAGTGAAACCTGAGAGTCTTATAAAATTTGCCAAGTACAGTGGGTCACAGAGTCTCAGGATTTTAAAAGATCCACAAAATACTGCTCTATACGAATGCAAGGTTAAGAAGCACAAGTTCATTCACTGTAGGGGAAAGTAAATGGGCAGTCAAACATAATTACTTGTTTCAGCCTACTAGAATGTGTAAGTTTTATGTGACTAGGCAGAAGAAAAAAACCAAAACAATCAAATAAACTAAACAAAACCAAAACAAACAAACAAGCAAAAGCCCCACAAAACAAACAAACCACCAAACCAAACAAAAAATAACTCTAAATTAATTGAAGACTGATCTGCAATTGCCCTTGCTTGACACCTATTCTCCTCCACGCTTGCCTTCAGCGTTAGGGACCAACTACAGAACTGTCATCTACTGGCAGTCAATTTCAGTTCCATTTTATTAAAGGAGACCTTTATATTATTGGCTAAGTCACTAGAGAAAATGCAAATAGATTGATCTGCCTGTTAATGCTCATATATAAACAACGGCAAAACCCAAAACAACAGCACTCAAATAACACCCCAAGCAAAGCCCTAGCAACCTTCCCAACTTAACAAGCTACTTGACAAGTAACTGACATGTATTTAATAACAAAAGTAGGGAAAAAGAAGGCTTTCCTTCGATAATATTTTTTTCCCCGTTAATTATTATTCTGATTACATCTTTAACAAGGGTAGTAAGTCCTACTCTTAAAATTAATTCTGTGGACTATTTATTTCCAAAGCTACAACCCCTTAGAAATTCTTTGAGATTTAAATTGGCAGCTGCTTAATGCAAACCAGTATTACCTTTGGTAAACACGTGTTTCTGCTTTAGTTGATACTGCTGAAAAAAACCCAACAAACCAAAAACCAAACCAAAACCCCAGAATTAAAGCAAAGTGCTCTAATGCCGCTCTTTTTGTTTTTACCCCAGACATTTGGGGATTTTTTTTTTCCCCTTAAATCTCGTGGCATTTGGGGATATAAAACTGGTGAACCTGAATTATGGTTTCCATTGCAATGCTCGCTTTAATAAAACTAGACCTAGTTTTTCAGTCTGAAACAGGAAAGCTATTTCCCTTGAGCTTTTATTTATTTATAGTCTTTGTCTTCACCCTCAACCTCTACCTTTCCTGTCTTCCCCTTTTAGAACAAAAATATAAGTTGTAATCTTTTAGTAACCCCAAAGGCCAAGGAACACTTCACAGTTCAAAATTTTTTAATTGAGGTTTTCCTTCTGCTTTCTGGATTACCTCTTATCACCAGGAGTTTCAGACTAGTATCTTTTTTTACTACCACATCAGTAACAACTTCAAGGAATTACAAACATGTCCACAAGGTGATGGAACTGTAAGTTACTGCTCATTATGAAAAGTTAAAATATGGATATTAGGCTAACCACTGATCTTACTCAGGCAATTTAGACCCAATGCCAAAACCAGCTTTTTGATGTGTAGCCTGAAATGCAGGGGGGAAAGAAAAAAAAATTTATTTTTTTTTTAACGTGTATTAGCAAAAACATACAGCCTAGCAACTGAGAGAACCCCTCATTTATCACTGCGGAAGACCAGCAACTTAGGTGTGTAACCAAATTCTGGAAGACTGCAGCTTCTGCTAACTAGCTAAACTATATACAAAATTATAGTGACTGCGAGAACATCTTTAAAGAATTGGTTTGTTCACCAAACTCCATGACCTAAAGATACCATTCCAGTTGTGCTTTCATTCCTCACTCCAGTGGTATTTATTTAGTAGGAAAACACTTGTGCACACACACACACACACACTTTCTTCATTATCAGCCATCTCTCCCTCCTGCTATCAAACAGTTTTAAGTATTTTGTACTGGAACAGTCTCACTTCTATGCAATCTGCTGCTATTGAGATTTTCCTTTTAAGCAAGAAACGCTCTAAACTGTTGCTTTTCCTAAAGCAACTCCTTCAGTGTTCATAAGCTCACTGCTTGAGCAGGTTCAGTTTCACATTTAAATAGTTCCAAGCAACTGTTCCCAATCTCAATTATCCTTCTTCCTTTTTTCTATGCACCCTCCTTGCCCCCACATGCTTGTTTGTTAAAAGGGTAATTTTCTATGTATGTACAAGCAGCACAGGGAGTCTTCCTTTGTAGCAGTCTGGCAATATATATCTGTTTATGTAAGCACTGCCTGGAATTTGTTTAGGTTTTTTTCATTCTCTTCTTTAAATTAAACCAGAAGAGTTGTTGCACCCAGTCCTCTCTCTTAACTGTAAAATGTGGCATTTGTCAGATCCCTTTATATAATTGGGCCATCATTACTCTAAATTAGACATTTAAAAAATTTTTTTTTTCAGTTTTTGCAAGTGTACTGTGGCTAAGCTCTGCTTAGCATTACATCACTACCTGTAAAAGTGAAGACACAAAATAAGCCCTAGGCAGTAAAGAAATACTATCTCTCTCTATTAGAGATGTACAGCCTACATAAATGAAGCTGTAAGATCACCACTAGTTTAGACCCTGTATTACATATACATTCAAGGAGGAATACTGACATTTAAATGCCAAATTTAACAGCTTTTTTTTTTAACAGATTTCCTAATTTTCTTCTTCCAGCGGTGGTCTGTAGCCCTAAAAAAATCATCTGAAACAATGATGTTGGGAAGGAATGGAAGGGGTGGATGAACTAGCCAGACTTCTCCACTGCATTATGAATGCCTGGAAATCAGTAGTGGATCCATTTTCACCTCTTGGGGATTTTTTTTGTTAGGTTTTGGTTGGTTGGTTTGGTTTGTGTTTTGTCTTTTTTTTTTTTTCCCCACAGATCTTCACTAAGATGTGGTGCTTTCCATCATCTAGACACACAGCTTTAAATTTAAATTACTGTTTAAATAAACGATTAATTGAACATTTCTGGGGAAACTAGTAGTTTGTAAAAGAACTGGAGTTAAGGAGGTCAAAATATCTCCCATCTGACATATAAGCTCTGCCAGCAGGGAACACGCACAACCTATTTTGCATTTCTCCTTCACTGACAATGTCCATCCTGATTTGATTTATCTACTGTTTAAAGTGGAGGAAGAGCCTGCAATAGTTTGCTTGTAGCCCAGGTGATTCACGGCAACTCATTAAAGGCACATCAGCTCAACTTACATACCTGGTTTGTAAGAGCTAGTCCCAATGGTTTAAAGCCTTTCTATGGGACTTTTGTGCATACATGGGAAGGTTAACTGTAGAATACTATTTGCTTCACTTATTTTAGATGAAAGTATCAAACAGACTACAAGTAGCTATGTAATTGGGAAATTGAAGGTTGTGCATGACTGCACAGCTGAGGGAACTGAAGTTGTTCAGCCTGGAGACAAGGAGGCTCAGGGGAGACCTTATTGCTCACTACAACTCTGTAGGAAGGTGGGGGCCAGTCTCTTCTGCCAAGTAACAGTCAAAATCACAAACTACAGCTACAAAATGTAACAAAATTAAATTGGTGTCATACTTGCTTTGACCAAGCAGTAAGTCTAGCCCACTGTTTGCTCTAATGCTGGCCAGCACTGTATGTTTTACATATACTTGAAAGAAACACTGAAGAAGCCAGTTACAGGACAATGCCAGAACTTACAGAATCATAGAACTGTTTTCATTGGAAGTGAGGTCTAAGATCACAGAGTCCACCCACCAACCTAACACCACCATGGCCATTAACCATGTATAAAAGCACCGCATCTGTACATCTTTTTTAGCACCTTCAGGAACAGTGACTCCACAGCCTCCCTGAATGCCTATTTGAATGCCTGACCACTCTTTTCCAATCCAATCTAAACCTTTCCTGGCCCAATTTCAGGCCATTTCCTGCAATTCTATCACTTATTACTAGTGAAAAATGATGGATACTAGGGAAAATTGATGGATTTCCACCTCACTATGACCTCTTTTCAGGTAGTTGTAGAAAGCAAGGTCTCCCCTCAGCCTCCTCTTCTCCAGGCTAAACAATCCTAGTTCCCACAGTTGCTATTCAGAAGACGCATTCTCCAGACCCTTCAGGAGCTTTGTTGCCCTTCTCTGGATATGCTCCAGTAACTCGTTGACTTTGTTGTTTTGCGAGGCCCACAAATGAACATAGTATTCAAGTGGTAACCTTGCCAGTTTTGAGTACAGAGGCATGATCACTTCGCTACTCCTGCTACCTGACGCAGGCCAAGACGCTGTTTGCCTTCTTGGCCACCAGGGCACACTGATGGCTGATGTTTTCCTGGCTGTCAAACAGCAAGCTCTCAACCAGATAACTTTACAGTCACTCTTCCCCTAGTCTGTAGTGTTGTATGGGGCTGTAGTGACACAAGTGCAAGATCCTGTACTTGGCCTTGTAAAACCTCATACAACTGACCTTGGCCCACCAACCCAGTCAGTTCAGATTCCTTAGCAAAGCCTTCCTACCCTCAAGCAGATCAATGCTCCCACACAATTTAGTGTCAGTCCAATCATCCAGATTATTGAAAAAGATATAAAGAAGAGAACTGGTCCCAAACCTGAGTCCTGGGGAACACCACTGGCCACCAAGCGGATTTAATGCCATTCACCACAATTCACTGGGCGCAGCCATCCAGTAATTTTAGCCTAGCAAACTGCTCGGTCATCCAAGCCATAAGCAGCAGTTTCTCTAGTAGGATACAGAGCAATCTTTACTAAAGTTCAGATAAACAACATCCACAGCATTTCCCTCATTCACTGGGTAGGTCACCTTGTCACAGAAGGAAGATCAAGTTCATCGAGCAGGACCTGCCCTTCATGGATCCATGCCAACTGGGCCTGATCACCTGGCTGCCCTGCATGTGCTACATAACAGCACTCAAGATGATCTGCTTCACAACCTTCCCTGGCACGAAGGTCAAACTGACAGGTCTGTATTTTCTAAGACCATCCTGGCTCTTCTTGGAGATGGACATTATGTTTGCTAATCTCCAGTCAGCTAGGAGCTCCCCAGTTGGCCAAGACTTCTTGTAAATAAAGAAAAGTGGCTTGCTGAGCAATTCCACTAGTTCTCGCAGTACCATATGTCCCTAGGTAAGTGCATCTTCTGATAAGCTCAGGCAAATGCCCAACACACCTCATCTAAATTCCTCTCATAGTCCAAATACTTTAACTTAAATCTCTTAATTTTTTTTTCTCAGATAATCTCTACAGTCTATATGGTTTCTCAAACTCATTTAATAAAACTAGGTGAAGCTTCCATAATACACAAACATTTTTATGCAAGCCTATGGCTTCCCACAGTGCGAAACAGCCATTCTCTCTTGCTACAGGTTTCTATGTAATACGTACT
>VWZE01012100.1:4949-27705 GCA_013396675.1 Eubucco bourcierii | reverse complement strand
CCATTGCTGGCTACCATCAATCATCTCTGTTTTGTTTTCTACTTGCCTTAGCAGAGCCTTCAGGAGGATCTGCTGCATGATCTTGCCAGGCACAAAGGTAAGACTGACTGGTCTGTAGTTCCCAGGGTTATCCTTTTTTCTCTTCTTGAAGATAGGCATAATGTTTCCCCTTTTCCAGTCAGCAGGAACTTCACCAGTCTGCTATGACCTTTCAAATATGATGGACAGTGGTTTGGCAACTTCATCTGCCAGTTCTGTCAGGACCCATAGGTGCATCTTGTCAGGCCTCATGGACTTGTGCATGTTCAGATTTCTTAGGTGCTCGTGAACATGATCTTCAATTACAATGGGCAGATCTTCCTTCTCTTAGTCCTTACTTTTACCCTCTGGAACTTGGACATCGTGGTTGTAGCCCTTGCCGTTGAAGACTGAGGCAAAGAAGTCATTGAGCACCTCAGCCTTGTCCATATCCTTTGTCAGCAGCTCTCCATTTCCCTTCTGCAAGGGTCCCATATTCTCCCTAGTCCTCATTTTCTCACTTATATACCTGAAGAAATTCTTCACAGACAATTCCTTTGTATTTGTCCCAGGCTACCTGTCTTTGCTTCCACCCACTGTAGGCTTTCTTCTTACATTTAAGTGTGTCCAGGAGTTATTTTATGAATCCATGCAGGTCTCCTGGTGTTCTTACTTACCTTCCTCTTTTTTGGGATTCATTGCTCCTGGGGCTTCAGGAGGTGATCCTTGAACACTGACCAGCTTTCCTGCGCACCCTTCCTTCCAGAGTTATTTCCCATAGCACCCTGCCAAGTACATCCCTAAAGAGGTTGAACTCTGCTCTTCTAAAGTCCCGAGCAGTGAGTTTGCTATGCACCCTTCTTGATGCCTTGAGGATCTTAGACTCTACCATTTCATGGTCACTGTAGCCAAGAGAACCCTTCAGTTTCACTTCACTCACCAGCCCCTCCTTACTGGTGAGGACTAGGTCCAGCATAGCACCTTTTCTTGTGGGTTCCTCTACCACTTGGAGGAGGAAGTTATCATCAATGCACTCCAGGAACCTCTTAGATTGCTGGTGCTCTGCCGTGTTGTCCTTCCAACAGATGTCAGGGTGGTTGAAGTCCCTCATGAGGACCAGTGACTGTGAGTGTGAAGCTTGTCCTATTTGGTGGTAAAGGGTATCTTTATGCTTCTCTCCCATTAAAATGCCTACTGTCTGCCACTGAAATACTCACTGTCTCTCAGTTCTGAAATGAATATGGCAATTAATGATATCAAACCACAGCATTCTGTATCCAAAAAGTATCAGTGGCCTACACTACCCAGAAAGGACAGAATATAAAGGTGCCCCCAGTCTTAAAGTTTACCTGTTATTTTTAAGCAAACTGAACACTCACAGATCTATTTGATCTGATATGGAAAGCACCCGTTAGTGTTGAGGGAGCTGGTAGAAGTCATTGTAAGACCACTCTTCAGAATCTTTGAAAAAGCCCAGAGAATGGGAATGGTGCCTAAGGACTGGAGGAAGGCCAGTGTCACTCCAATCTTCAAAAAGACCAAGAAGGAGGACTCAGAGAACTCGAGGCCACTTAGCCTCACCTCCATCCCTGGAAAAGCGATGGAGTAGCTTGTTCTTGGTGCTATCTCAAAGCATGCTATGGAATAGAGACCACAAGTAGTCAACCCGGATTCAACAACAGGAAGTTGTGCTTGACCAGTTTGATAGCATATGGCATAACTAGATGGATAGATGAGGGGAGACCAGTGGATGTAGTCTACCTCAGCTTCAGCAATACTTTCTGCACTGTCTCCCATGGCATCCTCACAGTCAAGCTTAAGAAGTGTGGATTAGATGACTGGGCAGTGAGAACAGTTAGGAAATGATTGAAGGACAGTGCTCAGAGTTGAGGTCAGTGGGGCAGACTCTAGTTGGAGGGCTGTGGCATGTGATGTCCCCCAAGGTGATAGAGCATCTCTCATGATGAAAGACTAAGAGAAATGGATGTTTTCAGTCTGGAAAAGAGAAGATTGAGGGAGCACATCAGTGCTTATAAATACTTAAGGGTGGGTGTCAGGAGGATGGGACCAGTCTTTCTCTATCCAGTGGCACACTGTGACAGGACAAGAGGTAATGGGCACAAACTTTAGCATAAGATGTTCCATCTATACTAGGAGGAATGTCTTTAATTTAAGGGTGACAGAACACTGGAACAGGCTGCTCAGAGAGGTGGTGGAGTCTCCATCTCTGGAGACGTTCAATAATTTCCTGGATCTGTTCCTGTGTGACTTTTTTTAGGTAAACCTGCCTAGGCAGAGGGGTCAGACTTGATGATCTCGAGAGCTCACTTCCAACCGTTACCATACTGTGATACTGTGAAATTATTATTTATTTTAATCCCTCAAATGTCTGTATTTGTTTACTTAAATATTTTATGCACCTTTCAATGTTACAAGTTTAATTAATTTATCATGTCTTTGCTTTTGTTAAAGTAGGAAAATGTGGTTGTTAAATCAGAAAGATTGCTAAGGGGACTCAGAGGGAGTCAGACTACTTCTCATTCTTCTAATTCTTTTTTTCATAGGCAAATACATGCCCTTACTTACACACATGTACAAACACATACATAATCACAAACATTTAAAACAGGCTGCTCTTTCAGAGTAGTTTTTTGCAAAATTAACATCATATCGTAAGGCAGGGGAGAACCCCTGTCAGCTGTGTGCAACAGGCATGTTTTCAAAACAACGTCTATGCATATTAGTTGCAAACAGGGCACACTGGGAAACCCACAGGCAACAAGTATCAGCAAGAACTTTGTCATCTATGTACTCTCTTTTCTAATGAAAATTTCTGGAAAATTGTATTGGAAGTGATGCTAGGATAAATTTGGAATACCCTAGATATGATCCTATGAGATTTCTGAGATCAAACTGATTCCTATTTTCTACAAGACAACTAGTCTTAGGTTATAAAAATCAACCAGCTAACCTTGACAAGGACATTTTAAAAAATACAACTCGTTTCTCCATTATTCGATACCGAACGAGACAGCAAACTACTCAAACTGCACAAAAGGGAAGAACGTCGGTGCAGCAACGCAAGAACTCCAACCCTGCATGCAGACAGCTTGCTCTGCACACAAAGGCCACACGATGACAGACAGCTGTCTCCTACACAGTTTTCAAGCAAACAAGACTTCATCATAACCAATTCTTCCCATATCTAAAGGCAGACTCTACTACGAGATGTAGAACCAAAAACAGGACATGACCTAGGGCAAGTGCATGTGAGAAAATAAAAACGCAAGCACTAAGCAATTTGGAAAGTTAGTTGGTGGTTTCCCTTTTTACTGGGTCGTCTTTATTTCCTCTAGGCAGCAAGAAACAACTACTGCTC
Source organism: Eubucco bourcierii (assembly GCA_013396675.1). NCBI lineage: Eukaryota > Metazoa > Chordata > Aves > Piciformes > Ramphastidae > Eubucco > Eubucco bourcierii. The sequence continues at coordinate 24,308 of VWZE01012100.1, read as the reverse complement.
TCTTCAGAATTTGTTTTCCCAGAAGGCCATTACATGATCTAGCAAGTACCTGATTCTAGATAAACGTTTGTTACCAGCATAAAAATTTAGACTTTCAGCAGCTGTTTCCAAGAGTATCAGAAGAACTAACCCAACAAGCAAGCAAGCAAACAAACAAACAAAAACCAAGTTATCTTTTGTGAAGGACTTTCATTGTTACTGGACAACAGTTTCTGGTTAGATTGACTTGACTAGAACTGTTTCTCATTCCACTATTGCAGGGTACCCTCAACTAGTTCCTTTAATATTCTTTTCTACAGCCATCACCACCACTTTGGCCACATTATCAAGTCCTATTCAAACATAGTTATACAGATAAAAATGCCTACAGCGTACATATGTAGAAATTAAACATGACACAACTTATCAACACAACTGAGAAATGCCTACATGATAACCAGCACTCTCAGTCAATTATATGAGTAACCACCTGTGGTTAGTTACAAAGTCCTGTAATAAAATGTGACAGACTTCAGATGCCAGNAAGTCTAGTTTATTAAATCTGTTGATCAAGTCAGCTGAACAGACTCATGTGCAATAAATGAAAAGGGTTGTAGTAACAATGCTCTCTTTGATCTGCTGCAGTTTTGTCTGAAATTCAATGCTTGTTCCCACCCAGCACCCCAGCACCCACTTGGAGTCATTATCTGAAAATATCACTATTAAAACCAAACATCATCCTTTTTCTGACCTTGAAGTACGAATGCAACAGAACGACAACCTCTTCAACATTCCTAAAAGAAAATGTTACTACCAAATACCAAATACATTCAAAACTCTAATTAAAGTATATGGCTACTCCTCTATAAAGCATATATTACATTTAATAATGAGTTCGACTTAAAGCATACAATTTCATCGTTCTCTACTCACCCTACCATTCATTATAGTAACTGCAATCATCACATCCTTTTTGTGTTTCTATTACCACTCCTGGTTCCTGGGATGAATGAACAGCACTCAACAGCAAATCTGGTTCATAGTTCTCACACACAGATATCTTACAAAGCCTATTTTAATCACTTCACAACTCATCTTACAGAGTGTCTAAATTAGATACAAAATAATTCAAATATCTCAAAACACAAGCCAAGATTAGAAATCTTTGTACCTTTGCTTCTTACAATTGTTCTGTGTTACAAAGCTATTGGATATGTAAACAGAAAGATACATATCAGTTTGCCTGCATGTTTTTACTATGTTTTGGAAAGCACTGAAGGAAGTGGATACAAAAGAAACATATGGACATCACAAAATAAGTTTGTATTTAAGATGGTCATTATGAACATCAAGACGGTTTTAGAAGGCACCAGTCATAAAGGTTTCAGATTTCAGCTAGAGTTACACCAATAAAGGTCTTGTTCTGGCATAATTAGAGTCAAAATCATAATTGGGTAAAATTAATATCTGATAATCTTCCTCCTGGTAAAGATAAATGGAAGATACATCTGCACCCTGTATTCTAAAACTTGGCAGAATGGTTCATACAAGCTGCTATACGGATGCTTTCACTAACATGTTAGAAAATTTGAAAACAGCTGTATACATACGTGTGTGCCCCAAACAACAAAACTTAATTAAAATGCCAAAACGGTCATTAGGAACTTATTTTTCATAATACAGTGCTGATTATGAACACTAGCATAACGAGAGCAGAATTTATGTTATTATCTTCGGTCAGCAGGGTCTGAAAACAGTAAAACATTCTGAACACTGTACAAATCATATTATTTAAATCAAATCAATTATCTTCAATCTCTTAATCTACAGCCTATATTTCTGGAATATTTTAGAATCCTGTATTATCTATTATTGTAGTCATCCATAGCTGAAGTGCTGCCAAATACAAGTTGTAAAGCTTTGAAAACAGACACATTCAGAACTTTCAGTCAAACATGCCATCACTGAACTCTGAGTTATCTCAGAAAACTGTTTAGACAAACCAAGAAAGGGTTAAGCAAGTTAATTTTTATTAACTAACAGCAGTTCCTAAACCAGTAAAGTGCTAAGAAACTAGTAAATGTCAAGCCATACTGACTAGAATGCACTTTTTTTTTCTTTTTTTCTCTCTTTCTTTTTTTTTTTAATACTTAATTTCTGGTGCCAAACCTTTAACAAGGCAAACCTCTTAAATTCAGTGAGGGTCAGAAGTTTAGTTTATTCAACAAGAATAACACTATTAAGAGCTACTGCTCTTTCATGTCAAGCAGTTAACGCCCACACATTCCAACTCTGCTTAATAGAAGCCAGTCAAGGAAGATTGGAGCTCCTAAGGGCAGTCATCTCTGCAGGGATATTTTAAACAGAATTTATACTGTGTTTTAAAAACAGTCTAAAAGGATCAATCTACCTTATGAATCTGCTGTAGACATACACAGAGAGAAAGATGAATGGATGAAAGCATATAAAAGCAAGTAAATCTGACTCTCTCTATTGATTTTTGAGAGTACAGTGTACAGCACTTTGGTGAGGTCTTATATATCACTGCAAAGGACCAAATGCCATTGTGCATTATGTCTGGAGGACATCAGGATTTATCATGAAGCAGTACACTGCTGTATTCTTTCATTATATCCTTTTGTAAATAATCTTATTTCCACTGTTGAGGAAGGTAGACCACTAAAAATTAAATAATCTTCAAAACAAATGCACAAATTGCAGAAGCACTGGCAAGCAGTCATAACTGGCAAAATCCGCTCTTATTAAACTGAGAATTGCAGAAGTTTAGTGTACATATGCAGTATTTTTACCATTAAAAAGAGAAAGCTAGTATTTAATAATGAGCTTTTGAAAGCCAAAATGGAAAAATCTGCATATCAGAGTATAATCCTTTTCCTACTTACTTTGTTCTAAATCATAGAAAATCAACACTTAGTATTCCCCAAAGTTCTACAACACTCGTACTTGGCCAAATGCCTTCAAAGGATATTAAATAGCTCACTGTGGTTTAGATGGTACTTCCTCACCAGATGGAACACTTCTCTTCAAGCAAGAATGCTTTCCTCTTAAAGCATGTTTCAAATAACCAAAATAGAAACAATAATCACATTGAATTGAATTTCTGCAGGGTCTCTGGGGCTTGCATTATTTTGCAGTGGTGGCATTTTTGATCGTAGTGTCTGAATTCCAAAACACTCAGCTTTTATGTTAAACTATTGATATATCCACTCCCATTACATATACTTCCCCCATGAGGTACACTTAAAGAGCACACTAATACTGTTCTAGCAGTTATTTCTTTATGTGTTTTCCTCAATATAGCAATAAGAAACATTTTCTGTTGTTTCTGGAGTCACATGGTAGGTTGTTTGGAAAATATGGTTGCTTAAAAAATAAAAATCCTGCCATTCCTTTTTCAAAGCAAAACTCACTAGCTGAGCTATAAAGCTGTGACTGCTTTTGTATATCATGATGTCCTAAGACAATAGCAAGCTCTTAGCCCTCACCCACATACAACAAAATGTCCTCCTCATTAATGTATCTCATAGAAAAAACTAATGATAAAAACAATTTACCTTCTTCGGTTTCATGCCATACAATTCCTTCCAAGTTCACACTGGTTCCAGGCTCACAGGGTCCAAGACATTCAGGTTCTGTTACTACTCCAACTTCACAAGTATTTACACCCACTGAACGAGTCCGTACCAAAAGCTGCTCGACTGGTGCTGCAATATTGGATGAAGATGGGGAAAAGTAGGAAGGCAGAATCTGAGGTGTCATACTGCTGGAAATCGGAGGTGGAGGTGCAGGCACTGTAAACAGGGGGTCAACCTGAAAACAACAGACAAACTTACTATAAAGGTGTTGTGACATTTTAAATAAATAAATAAATCTTTCAAACTAAGCAATCAAACAAACAAAACAAAACAAACCCCAACCAACCAACAACAACAAAAACAAACAAACAAACAAAATAAAACCCAAAAAACCACCCCAACCAACCAACCAAAACAACCAACCAAAAAAAAGTGTCACAGTTTGCTGAGACTGCATTTGTGTATGCAGAGATCTGGTGTACTGCTGACAATTTCAGTCTCATGAGTTTAATTTTTTGTGACACCAGACCAAATTAAATACAAAAATATCTATCAAGTTAAATAAGGAAAATTGATACATTTCTGCAAGTCTCCTAGTATGATATAATAATAAATTTTCAAAACAAGTATTAAGGCTGCTTTTTTCTTGGCGCTGACAGAGACTGATTTGTGGATAGAAATTAATTCTGAAAACTGGAAACTTCATTTTCTATTTAAAGAAAAACATTTATAAAAGACAGGACAAAGACACATAAAAGCCACTTCTTCATATGCATCATAGAGAAATTAGCACAAATTAACACGAGTTAGAACCATTCTGATATCCATATGGCATCAAATATAACCTCTTGTCACCCAGTCATTTAAAATACATTAGTATCACCCACTGGAAAGTTTACAGATAACATTTACATTTTTCTACTTGAAAAAACAGATGAGAACTTTTACAAGAATCTATCCAAGCCACCTAATTTATCAGTTTCCAAAATGTGTATTTGCAAGAATACGACTCACCAGACAATCAGTTTGTACATGCACAATTCACACAGAGGCAGTATCTATATACGAACTGAAGTAGCTATCTTTCCAATATGACTTCCAATACACCCAGTAGCAGATTTTCTGTATACATATGTGGCTTAGCACATCCTAGTGTTTTACTGTGGCCATAAGGTCCTTTCTCAAACAGAAGATAACTAAATGACTATATGAGTGTGCCCACTCAGAATCAGTAAAGCCCCTAAAATTCACGTTTATTTGGCCTACTGGATCATGGGTATCATCACACCAAGAAATCATTCATCAGTAATATTTGTTTTCAATGGCTGCTTTCTAGCTGCTTCCAAACAGATGATCAAACATCTGTTAAATCTATGTTGGTTTTAATTTTGGATTCTGTAAGAAGACACAACAGAAAAGAGAACAACCCACTGTACATTGCCATCTAGGTTTTATTCAAATGTATCTCAACACAGATCAAAGTTTATTTTGTTTCCTTTTAAAGCCATACTGGCAAACGGGGATATAAAGAGAAGAAAGGACTAAAGAGTTTCATTCTTTTATTATATAGCCTTTGTATCACAACCAGCTCACTTCATCACATGGTCACTTTTCATCTTGAGAAATTAAAATGGAAGTCTAAAATTAAAAAGAACTTTATAAAAAAAAAAAGTAACAATTCTTACAATTTGGCTTTGTAACACTGCTTTTGCTTTGATCATCATTCATGCAAACTGAGAGCCAGCACTCTTCATTATGCACGCAAGCCTTAAGCATGCCACATACTTAAAAGTGTTTTATATGATCTTTGTATGACCATCCTGGATTCAGATTTCAATTACAATAGAACTATGGAGAAGAAAGGAAGGACCTCTAATCACATTCTTCCCCAAACTTTCACTTATCTGGGGGGGAGTTCTTTTATTTAGTACTAAAATAATCTCCAGGTTAAGATGATAGAACAGTACAAAACAAACAAACAAAGCAAGCAAAGAAAAACTTGAATAATAAAGCATCCACTAGGAGTAAAAACCTGCTAATATCAGTGAAACTTTACTGAGTAAGGCAGAGGTGCTGTGGCATAAAAACAATGGAATCAAGCAACAGTATCTTTATTCTTCTCTATTTGTCATCACAATTGCAGATTTAAAAAACTGGCAAAAATGCTTTGCAGAGCAGACCTGAATGCACACAGCCAAATCAAATATGAATTCACCCTGAACAGCAGCTGTCACTTGTAATATAGAATAGTAAGCATAACATTAACCACAACCGTGTACGCCTAGTACAGGGCACACTGACTGGACAATGATTCTGTGCTATACAGATTCTGGATGTTTGATGCCAAGTGGAGGCAAACAGTTCGATGGCATAGAGCCATGCTGCTCCATGGCATTGGCTGCATAATGGAGCTCTGTTAATGAAACAGGAACAGTATGTACCCCATGTACTGTTTAAAAGAGTTCTTACCTTACCTCAAGAGGGAAGAGAAACAGGATCAGTAACTGGCAGGCAAATGGAGCATAGGGTTTAAGAAAAGCTAAACCATATCCCCTTATAAACCAAAGAAATTCTGATGAATGGCCTGTTTGGGATTTTACATTGTGCTTTGTAAAGCTGTGCAAAACCTCCTACTATACATGTAGCATTATTCTTCCATAAGACGTTTGGTTAAAAACAAGATGTTTGCTGTTATCATACTAAACTAGCCGATGTTTTAAAAGAACATAGACTAAACTGGCAGACATGTCTTCCATTTTCCAAATACTGTAAACAGTGAGGGAGATCTAAAGAAAGCACGGATATGACAGTGTATCCTATTAAGTTCTTTGTTACAAATATTTGTACTCAATCCTGATTTATTTAGACCTGCTAATAAATGTTCATGTTTTCCACTAGCAACATTTACACAGTACATAGCCAAATAGTGACTATTGAAGTAAAAAGGGTTGTTTCTCTATGAATTAAAACACTAAACCTTTGCTTGAAAATTAGGTGGACATTTACTGCTCCTGAGGATCATGTCCATTGCACAAATATGTCCTTACAAAAAAAAAAAAAAAAAAAAGTTGATCTTAAACATTGCTCCAGCTTTCCATGTTTTAAAACTATCCCATCTTGTTTGATAATCCTAATGTCAGCACAGTAAAGTACTGGTTCTCAGCAATCATTGTGGTGACACAATTGTTTTCATGAATTCTCCAAAGGATACTGATGTAAGCTATTAAAGGCAAAGAGAGAGTCAGGAAGGCCGCCATCTCCAGTGGAAAAAAAGGCACATAAGACTAACATCTGGTGGTGGCAGTCTGTCAAACTGAGGAAAGTTAATGTCAAGAACAGATGCTCTGCAGTTTCTCACTGTTGTTTTTTCATTATTATTCCCAGGTGTTGGTACATACTGAGCAGTAGCCTTGCTGTTTATCACATGAGAAATTACAACATGAAAATTAAAATATCGATCTCAGGAAGGTTATTTACATAGATGTTCTCTTTATAAAGGTAATCAAAGGGCTTTGAAAAAGACAGAAATATTCAAGTAGCATTTTCCTCACCTAATTCTATGAGCTATTGAGAGCTGATTATTGAAAAAGGCTACAAAGCTGGAGAATTATTCATGGTAGCTTGCCACTGCCAAGTGTTTGATTGTAATACAGCTATGACTCCTAGTAGTTGAAAGTTCACATAAAATGAAGAATGCCTGCCAAGCAATGTAGTCACTGCTACAGGAAGCACTCTTCTATCTGAACATGACCAAAAAAACTAGTTTGGTGGCTCTGTAATATTAGTCAGAAGGACAAAGAGGGTATGAAAACAGAGAAAATAATCACCCTAACTAGAAACAGGCAGACTGTCTACTAAGCAGGGTTCTCCTTCAGTTACTTGGGTACTTTACATACAAGAATTAAATTCTGATCATCAGAACCCATCATCCTGATGCAGTGTAAGCTACTAAAACTATGTCTGAAAATTTAACTTTTAGTGCCTCTTAACAGTTTCCTGGCAACCACGAATGACTCAAGTGAGTAATACTGAGCTCACAGAAGGAGGTATACAGATCTGATGGACTTGCCAGGTCAGAGAGCATCAACATCACACTATTGCGATCAGCCATATCGTATTCCCATTCCTACAAGAATGCGAGAATTTGAAGTTTTTGTGCGACAGAGTCTCTCACGTACTCCTGTAGAAAACTCACCTTTATGAAACCAAGGTATAAGGACTGCCTGTGGCCCTACTGTCATGGGACTAATCTGAGAAGCAGATTTACATTAAAATTCATAGTAAAATCACTTTTCACAGGGGTTTAAATGGATGAATTTTGAACATATTACCAAGTATTTTCTATCTACACATTTCATTCATTTCAACTTTGAAAACTTTCAGAGGACATGTATCTTAAGAGTGAAAGTTTCTATCGTGATCACAAAGTGCAAACTAGAAAACAGCTGCCATGCAACCAGGCCACATGACATGACCTACCAAACGTGCTATCACATGTATAATGATAAATGTATGGTGTATTTTTCCCTCATTAATGAAGGTATATATTTGAAGACATCTCAATGATGATATAACCTACTACTCTAAGAGCAAATGGGGTCATACACATGGCAGTGTCACCCACAAGGTGATTCTGAAATGGCCAAAACCCATTTAATCCACCTACCAATATATAGCTTGGAGAGCAGCAGAGGAACAAGCTAAAAGGCTCAGGGTAAGCCCTTCCAAGAAGGCACTGCTATTCAAACTAAGGAAGGTTTCCAGTGTAAGCATTTCCAGTAAGAAAGTCTGCACTAGTAGGATAAATGAGAGAAGATCTGAAACCTGTTATGAGACATACCTAGAAACACAAAAACCTGACCCTTTCCAAAACTAACTTCCTTAAGAAGACACCAAAATAAAGGCTACAAAGACTAAGTAATCCATCCTTGAAAATGACATTGACAAGTTCCTTCGAGTTATGAATAAATACTTCCACAAATCACTGTCTGAAATGAAAATCAGGAAATTAATTCAGCCCTATATGGAAACTTTGCTCTCTCCAAATAGTCTTCTCTACATTTTAAGGTAAAGGAGAGATTACTTTGGTTTTATATAAAGTATGTTCATGTCTATCTTAATTTTCTAAAGTAACAGTGGTGTTAGATCTCATTCTAACGTCATTCACAGCATTGCCTATCAGAAGTTAATTCTAATAAAATCAATGAAATTATTTTGGAAGAAAACCAATATGGGAGGATGTGACAAAAAAACCCCTGTGTGCTCAAGAATGTTTACATACCGACAGATCATTGATCTTTAAATGTCTTCTTGCTACAAACTCTGCCCCACAAAGAACTTATACATCCAAAAGCTAAAGTTATTCCTTCATATTCTATCACATAACAGAAATTGCTGCTCTGAAGAATCTCCATTTCATCTGAAAATACTCGATTTAATCTTGATGTAGTATTTCTTGCATCTAAATTCACATAAGAAGCCACTCATATGCATTTTGATGCTATACATAATAGAAATGATGGGTTTTTTCCTTAAACAAACTAGCATTAATTTTGACATGAGAAAGATTTAATTGTACCTTTGAAATACTGTTCATTACCTACAGACATTGTATTTAGTGGAATCCATGATTGTGTAAATAAAGGCATTTTTGGCAAACAAACACTCTACATCAAATTGCCGGTAAAAAGGTCAGTGTCGTGAAGAAAACATTTAGAAAACAAGAAATAAATACTGCAAGGCATGGATATAGATAAGAATTTTGGTCACAGGACAGGACAGATGTATCTGTTACAAGCCTTACACTCAAAAAAGTCAGAGGTACTAAAAAGTTACTGATCATGATTCTCTACTTTGACCAAACGAGTGTGAATAAAAAAGGATGAAGGTGATTCAGATTGTTAATTTTTTTTTTAAGTCTAAAATTGGGATGAAATTTAGGCAAAAAAAAAAGGTATTGCAAATACTGTAATATGGATGATAAACGTGTCATGTACCTTTGTTGAACTAAGCAACACAAGTAGCATCTACTTGAAAATTCCAGGTTATTTACTACTCTTAAAACTAGCCTCTCCACTTCAATCTCTGAGTAGCTGGAAATAAAGAAGGGTTTAAAACAAACAAACAAACAAAAAAGGCAAGAAGACACACTAACAGAAATTGACACTTTTTCCCCAGTAAATCAGCAACTCACACCTAAAATAATTTCAACATTCTGAATAATTGTTATTATTGGGAAAAAAAAAATCCACTTAAAACTCTTACTATGCAGTTATCTTTTATTAGAAGGAAATGAAGAAAAAAAAAATCCCCTTGTACTCAGAATCTTCCAAGACACTCTTACAAGCTGCTGAACAAGCACACAATTCTGCAAACTCAAGTCTTCTGACACTTGCATGTTGTTTCTTCACACAGACCTCCAGACTGCCTCAGACATTATGTGACTGTATCTACAGCACCTCCACAGACACGATGTAAATATTTTATATGACAGCATCAATATACAATGACAACCACAATGAAAACTCAAAGCTTTAAGCAGGGTCTGATACAGAACAATAGTGCTAAACAACAGCCCAGTGAAATTTCTTGTCCTCTCTTCCATCTTGTATTCTAGCTCAGATGCCTGAGATTTCACAAAGCCATTCACCCATTTTGCCGTGGGAAAGATTAGCCTTTGACAGCTGCCAGAAACACCCTTCTGCCAAAGGCTGCATCTGTGAAAAACTGTATGTCAACTCTAACGTTTGGCAGAGTCCTGGGAGGATGCCCAGATCACCACCTGCAAATTTCTAGTAAAGACATTTCCCCTCTTTTAGCCCAAGAAAATAATATTCATCAATATATTTCTGTCCCTAGGTCTCTGGAACACCTTTCTCCATTGAAACTTGGTTTTGCCTGCACTTCCAAACTCTTCTTCAGTCAGCCTGGGAGCTATGTTAGGTTTTAACACAGAGTAAAATATGTTTAATCAAAATATCTGTCCTGTCTAAAGAGATACACAGCACTGCACAGATGAGAAAGGAATTTATCTGACCTGAATTTACACAGAATATGTGAAAGATGATCTACAGTATCAGATGATGTTGTGTGATGACTATGATAAAAACTAAGGCACAGCCATTGGTTGGCAAGGGTTAGGTAAAGCTTTATCGAGTTCTGTGACCCTTTAGAAGATTTTAATTTTAAAGTACAAAGTTCTTAATTTTAAAAATAATCACCTCTATCTCTTCCAAAGTTTCTGCTACACTCAAGCTTTCAGAGTTCTGACCCTTAAGAAAGAAGGTATTTGCTTATGAAAACCTCAAAGCATTATTAATAAATAGTACCTTGAAAATGCCAATGTTTACTCCTAACAGATGTGAGGCTGTGACCAAGAAATGAAGCTATGCTTGCTCTATGACCTATCAAGACAACAACTAAGGAAAAATTTCTCACTTAACTACATACAGAAGGATAATGAATAATTTTAATTGCACCACAACTGAATGCATGTACGCATTACAAGTTTTCTTTTTCAATGTCCAAGAAAATCATGCCATAAACCTGCACCACTTCAGCAGAGGTTCTCTGTTACCAAAAGATGTTTCAGTTCCATTAATCAATGATGCAACAGCAGCCTAGTGGAACAGGTGCCTTTTCACAGATTCTGGAATACAGGGACACAGAGAATGAACGTAACTTTGTGAGATTTTTAAGAAGCTGCACTGTGTAATCCCATGGGCAAAAAAAACCTGAGATGAAAAATTGATTCTTTGCACTTCTTTGACTTTTTGCATATCAGTCATTACCTTTCACCCATTTGCCAACTACTGAGTGAGTACAAAGTTTTTTAATGATTCTCAATGCAGTAAATTTGTGTTGAGAAAAATCAACTAAGCTATTAATTTCTCTTCCAAGAGCTTGCCAAGAACCTCTATAATCTTCAGAAACAGAACTGATCTTCCTTGATGGTCTACGTGTACCAAAAACGTTTAGTTCTCTAACTAGATTCTTACAGACAGCATGTTTGAGTATATTCTGAAAATTCACCTTCATGGCCCTGTATCAACGTTTACAGATCTCTTTTTTTTTTTTTTTTTTTTTTTAAATTTAGCTAGCCATTAGGCTTCTTAAGCAAATCAGGTTGACCTTTGGTTAACATATTCCTGTATTATTGCCCTAGGTCTCCCATCTGGGCTTTTAATAGGGTGTTGGACCCTGTGTCAGTTAGATTTTCTCTGTGTTTCTCAGACCAGCTTCACAGTATAAGCTATAAACACTACCGAGTATATGATATCACGTCTTATTTTTATTTGAAGAACAAAGCAGTATCACTACTTGTAAGACTGGGACACTACACATCCATGTTTATCTAGTAAGTCACTAAAGGAAACACTTCTAAAATTACATTTCAGTTTTCCTTTTCACTGTGATAGTTTGACTGAAAAAAGAGCTGAAGCAGTACTATTATTTAGCTATCCCTGCAACTATCTGCTATCGAATACCTGTAGTTATAGCAAGAAAACCAAAGTCTGTATTCTCGAATGTAGTTTTAGGTATTTACAGTACTTTAGGGAAAGGTAGTTTATTTTAAGTTTGGATTGTTTTGGGTTTTTTTCTCAACTGGTGTATAGTTTTTCTCTGGTATAAGTCCAGAGTGCCTCCATTGAAGCATAACTATGGGCAGAAGTTGGACTGTAATGCTTATTTTATTAGGAAGATGAGTAATTACAACTTTTTAAATAATTTTTCAAAAGCTCTAAAACAGTTCTGAAAATAGTACATATCAAGTGGAGATTTTTAAGAGGAAAAAGCCAACCTGGTTAATTCTGTGATTCTGTGAAAACACTCCTTGTAAGGATGAAAACAGTAATACCTATTCCCTCCAAACTGTTTTGGCGTGTATTTTTCTCTTTTTTTCAAACTGAACACATTACTGTTGAATAATCCTTAACAATGCAGTGTTATGTTTACAAGATGTAGGCAATACGAGAACTGAAATCAGCAGGGAAGATCTTTCTATATCTACCAACCTACTTGGCTCAATGATGTGGCTATTCAGTTTCGGCAGAGAGGAGAAACCCAGGTTTAGTATTAATTCTCTTTCATGAGAGCATCTACACTATCAGCAGTAAATCATCTGATTACAGGCTATTAAACAGACAGCCAAATCTTGTCCTTTCTGTGGCTTAGAAGCAGGTCACGTAAGATCACTGTTCTTATGCTCCTGTCTCAAAGACAAATATTTTGCCTTAGTACCATGGGATCCTTATTAGCATGCTGTATAACCACCCAAAGACTGACAGAATTTTACAGGTGCAGAGTTTTGGTAAAGGCTTATCATTGCCGTCTTGCTGAGAAAGAATGGAGGTGTGCAAAGGACCCAGTTTCAACCAGAAAATCCCAGGCATCACTGTTGAAACACCTTGTGTTTCAGCCCATCAGTCTAACCTTTAACTCCATCCTTTCTAACACTGCCTCATAAGCTATTTTTATAGCGTAACAAAGCGATCAACACCTGCTGCAAACAAAGCTCCCTTTCAGTTCAAATAAAGCAAAAGAAATCAGTAGTTTAAGTATTTCTCTTTTCATGTGTTGTATTCTGGAGTTATTTGCACCTTCTATTCTCTGCTCTACTCCAACTTGTACGTATCTTTTCTATTGTATCCACTGCACAATGAACAATCAACTAAATCTAAATGTTTTGTTCACCTAAAATAAATAATTTAATCTAAGCTGTCATGAAATGATTAAATTAATCTAACAGTTCTATCAAACTATATAGACATGTACAGATACTTTGAAGAAAAGAAGCCACAGTTTATCAAGTGTGATTTATAAGCAGCACTAATTTAGCTGGGATATAACACTGCTGTCTAATCATTAGCAGTCAGACAACAGCCATGTGAACACATCACTTATGGGCCATTGCCAAAAACCTTTGAGATCCCACAGATTAACAGCCAATCCTCTGTTTTACAAGCTCACATCAAAAAGATTATTAATAAAAGGAGGGGCAATGTGAAAGCTTGTCAGAGTAATTCACGCACTAAAACAAGGCATTTTTGCCTTTGCTCTGCCTTGAACTGGTCCATGAAAAAAGTTGGCATTGGGTACAAAGCACAAAGCTGCCAATTTCTCAGAAAATGTTTTTCATTAACCTACTGGAATCTGTGAAAGGCTGGTGGTGGATAAAGGCAACAACTTTCATGTGTTCCTTTCCTGAACACATCAATCATACAACCTCAACCATTATTCAGACATTTAGAAATTAACATCCACGCACAGAACTGTTTGATGGCTTTTCTCTCCCTCAAAACTAGAGCTATTTACTCGTATGAATACAGTCAGCCTTCAAGGTATCTATGTATCCTGTCTCACTGATGACTTAGAAAAAACTAAAATAGAAATACTACCAACTCATCTTCAGGTTAATTTCAGTCTTCAATTGTATGGAAAGAAATCCCAAAGGTATGCCTTTCTTACTGACATCTATGCAGGATGGTTGGCTAGAGCCTTACTCTTCTCATATAAACAAACAGAATTAAGGCAAGAATATACCTCCAAAAGGAGCAATTATTGCTCTGTACAAATGTAAGCATGCCCATTGATATGAACCTCAACCAAGACCTGATACTGGTATTTTAAATGCAGCAATGTTAAATGGTTAGTCTTTAAGCTTGGTTCCATGATTATCCAGTCAGCAGTTCTTGTCTGCTCAAGGGTCTAATAATCAAGAGATGTCTTACAGCATGGCTGCAAACAACCTTCTGTTTAAGTCTACCAATACCACCCAATAAGGGTATGCAGTCTGGAAGATGAGAATTCAATTTTGGGAAATTTCCAGAGCTAACTTTACATAAATTATCTCAAGTACTGCCAGCAATATTAACTTGAGCAAAAATGAGGCAAAAAGCTGCCCTAGAGCCAGCAATGTGAAAATTACACCTTTAGGCACAGCTCCAAAATACATATTCCTTGTCAGATGAGCCAATTTTAGAAATTCCCACTTTGCTGTGGTCTTCCTGATACTCATTCCTTTGTTTTCACCTGGAATATTACACATACATACCCTACCAGAGGATGAAAAAATGTTACTCAAATTGACACAGTTAACAGGGTCATAATAACACATGGAAGGACACTCAGGGAGCATTTAAATCAGTAGATTCATATTGTAGAACTGTGTCTCAAATTGTTTGCTCAGGCAACCATGGCAATGTCAACTTCCAGAGCTCTACTGCTTCAAGGATACCTAGAATGGCAATTTTAGTAAGTGTGTAGTCTTGTATCAGGCCCTGTGCTCCTATAACCAAACGTGGACAAATCATGTCCAGCAAAAAAATTTCCATAACTTACCTCACATTGTTGGTGGAATTCACCTTGGTGCGCCACTTATCCATGGTTCATAGGAAAGTGTGGCAGTGACAGCTCAGTTTGTAATCAGTTTCTGCAGAGGTGGACACAGGCTAAGTGTATGCTTTGCACTGAAGGGGACAGACAACTCTTAACATAATCATTCTGCCAGCACAGCCATGGGGATGGCAACTGCTGGCAGAGACAACATACTGAACTCACACGGAGGCTCAACAGCTTAATATTATGTGTGCAAGTACTTTGCTTACTTAAATTTGTGTTTTATTTTCCCATAGCAAAAGCAATGCCTGGAACACAATCCCAAGCACAAACACAGGTTGGGTGGCAAATGGCTGGAGAGTACCCTTGAGGAAAAGGACCTTGGGGTCTGGGTTGATGAAAAGCTCAACATGAACCTGCAGCGTGCACATGCAGCCCAGACAGCAATAGAGCCCTGGGCTGCATCAAGAGTAGTGTGGTCAGCAGGGCAAGGGAGGGGATTTTGCCCATTTACTCTGCTCTTGTCAGGCCCCATCTACAGNCTCAGCACAGGAAGGACATGGAAGTGTTGGAGCGGGTCCAGAGGAGGGCCACAAAGATGATCAGAGGGCTGGAGCAGCTCTCCTATGAGGACAGGCTGAGGGAGTTGGGGCTCTTCAGCCTGGAGAAGAGAAGGCTTCGAGGGGACCTGATAGTAGCCTTCCAGTATCTGAAGGGGGCCTACAGGAAGGCTGGGGAAGGATTATTTACAAGGTCCTGCAATGACAGGACAAGGGGCAATGGGCTTAAACTGGCAGAGGGGAGATTTAGACTAGATGTTAGGAGGAAGTTCTTTACAGTAAGGGTGGTGAGGCACTGGAACAGGTTGCCCAGGGAGGTTGTGGCTGCTCCCTCCCTGGAGGTGTTGAAGGCTAGCTTGGACGAGGCGCTGAGTGACCTGTTCTAGTGGGAGGTGTCCCTGCCTATGGCAGGGGGTTGGAACTAGATGATCCTTGAGGTACCTTCCAACCTTACCATTCTATGATTCTAACACACCAGGTTCTTAAACATCTATTGCTTACAGCTTAGTACTTGATACAATTTTAGAAATATTTTTATCTTAAGGAATATTTCCACTGTTTAAAAAATAAAGATTCTTTCTGATGTATTCAAGAAGGACATGTTTCTCTTACATGTACAAAAAGAACACTATCCTATGAAAGTCACCCTAAAACTTCTCAAGTTCCTTATTTCAGTGTGTTCTCTCTTTCTGTCATTGCACGAGGACCAGCAATTTTGTGATTCAATTGCTTGGGAAAATATTTATCAGGCTGATGTCTTCCCAAGCAGTAACTTCATAAGAGTATCATAAAATAAGAAAGTAATTCAGCCATTGTGCAGCTGGTAATAGGGGGGGAGGGGGAAAAAAAGAATTGAGAAAAAGTTAAAATAATTAAGAGGCCATATTCAGATGGCTGGGGGAAGAAACTTGTCTTCCAAGCATTTTTCTAACTTTTTTTTCAAAACTGAATGAACTAATACAGACTAACATTAAATGCTGGACTTAATGCACCAAGTGACAAGTTGCCTCCAAGTATCTAGCAAATTACACTAATGACAAGTGACACTGAGTTGCCTCCCACTATCTAGCAAAGAGAGACAATTTACCTATTTTCAGATTGAATTCAAAACAAGGTCAAGAGGTCAGGCTGGACAAGGCCTTGAGCGACCTGTTCTAGTGGGAGGTGTCCCTGCCTCTGGCCAGGTGGTGGAACTAGATGATCTTTGAGGTTCCTTCCAACATAAACCATTCTATGATTCCATGATTTCCAGAAAACTCTAAGCAGTTTGTCTACTTCTGAAACTGTGAACTTCTGAGACTCATATCAAGCAATTAAAGACCTTTTAAATCATAATTGAAAATATTTATTTAGGAGCATGAACAACTAACAGAATGCCTGGATCAGTGGATCCTATTAGAAAAGCGGAGACTTAATGGACTCTTAGACTGACTCTTAACTATGCTTCCTAACTCACTACCAATGAATGCAGAACAAAGCAGCAAGTGAAAAGAAACCCTTTCATGAAGTCAACTTATCAACTTATTTTTGGTGGTGATCCTCCACAAATGCTCCACAAGTTCTCCATGTCACAGTTTTCAAGAAAGTGTCAAAATTCTATACACAGCAGTGCAGTATTCCTGTAACGGGGATGTATTTGAATACAATAATTGAATGACAGCCCTCCTACAGACCTCCTGTTAACACACAGTAGCAGAATCTTTACTACAAGCAACGCTGCCTACTTTATAAATTTGCTTAGAATTTTTTTCAGCACTATGTATCAGGCTCTAAACATTCACGTGCTTTAAGACAGTGTTAATGACTTAGTTAATCACACAATTTTATAGTTCTATAATGTACCACGCTGTAAAAATTAAACTGGTGTTTATTACACCTTCACTATCTCTCCCTTCCTTCTTATTGGACTGACCTTCTTATTGACTTAAAGCAAATGCTGTACTACAGTAAAATGTAAAAAGTGCACTGGTTGGCAACTGTTCTCAATATGTAACAGTATATTCAATGCCTACTTGCAAAGTAGTTCAAAACACTACTGTCAGATACAAAGATTAATGGTGTACTTATTTTTCAATTTTGAGGGAACAACTCCATCTGAAAACACAGAAAATAGTAGCAATGCTAAATCACATTAAAGAGATACTGACATGTTAAAAATGAAGCTACTTTGCTCGTATTATAACTAGCATTTTAAGGAACTGAAAAAGGTAGAAGTTAAATATTCTCATAACTATTTTGTTTCTGGAATTTTGTTAGTTTTAAACACTAAAACAAACCTAATCAGTTTTCCTTGTATCTGAAATACAAAAGATGAAAAACAACTCGCTTTGTTATCATTTTAATATCACAGGATGTTACAGGTTGGAAGGGACCCAAAGAGATTATAGAGTCCAACTCCCCTGCCAGAGCAGGACCAGGTCACAAAGAAAAGCTCAGGTCACAAAGAAACACATCCAGACGGGCCTAGAAAGTCTCCAGAGAAGGAGACTCCCCAAGTTCTCTCTGATCCTTACAGTAAAGAAGTTCCCCCTTGTGCTGAGGTGGAACCTCCTGTGATGCAGCTTATATCCATTGCTCCTTGTCCTATAATAGGGAGCAAGTGAGCAGAGCCTGATCCCCTCCTCCTGACACCCAGCCCTCAGATAGTTACAAACATTGATCAGAACCCGTATCTTTTCCAGACTAAAAAGCCCCAGGTCTCTCAACCTCTCCTTGAAAGGCAGTCCTCCAGTCTCCTAATCATCCTCGTATCCCTCCCTTGTACTCTCACAAGCAGATCCCTGTCCCTCTTAAACAGGGGAGCCCAAAACTGAATGCAGTACTCAAGATGTGGTCTCACCAGGGCAGAGTATTTTAATAAGCCATCATATGGTTTATTAAAAGTAGTGTCATGACACTTGATAGTTGAGAAATATGTATGTTTACTGCTCCAAAGAAAGAGCAGTTCCGCCCCCAAACAAGTGAAAATTATTTCTTACCCCCAACTCATGTTTAAGAGTAAGGGTCACAGAGCACTGTAATAGGCTTCTCAGAGAGGTTGTGGAGTCTCCTCTGGAGACTTTCAAGATCTGTCTAGATGCGTTCCTCTGTGACCTGAGCTAGATTATGGTCCTGTTCTGGCAGCAGGGTTGGAAATGATTTCTTTGGGTCCCTTCCAACCCCTGACATCCTGTGATCCTGTGAAGAGTCTGATGATAATTGTAGGAACGGATACAGGCAGTGCTTATGGCACTATGCAGCGGATTTCCATACTGTAACGCAAACAATTTGCTATGTGGTTCTATAACCTAGAAATTTAGAGATCATAGATACATTATTTTGGTTTGAATTTAAGCTCTAAAAGCCATTTTTGATGGAGCTATCCAGTACGGAAATATATTGCCAGTCTCCAGTAACTCTGTGATCTCATCGTTTCAATTTCACTGACTATAAAATGGGGATTGTTTCGGGGGGGGTTCTTCCCCTTTCCTTCCCTCTGGATATTGTGAAGCTTACAGCCAGACTGTGTACAATATTTAATTAGAACTTAAAACCCAGAAATTATGCCAGATTTTAAAAATAGCTCACATATCAAAACAAGAGGGCAGATGTTCAAAAGAACAAAGCACACTGGTGGCTTCCCTCAGATTCTTGAAATGGCAAAAGTAGGTGCTAGACTGTTCAAAATTCTTACCACAGTTGTAGGTGTTAACCACATGAAAGATCTGCCCGTCAGAAATGAACTCATAATGCCTCCAAACACTTTGAGATCCTTGGAAGAAGAAAGGAAATAACCATATATTTTAGACCTAATTCCTCTTTTCACTCATTTGAAAGGAATCTGGACTTTGGTCTTCCATCTGTTTGGGGTCAAGGAAGAGACTGTTTCTTGGCATTCATTTTTCCTT
>VWZE01012098.1:36179-89366 GCA_013396675.1 Eubucco bourcierii | reverse complement strand
GAGGTTGTGGGGCACAGAATCACCCAATGTGATCTTCAATCACGTTGAGTGATTCTGTGTTCCACAACCTCCTTGGCCAACCTGTGCCAGTGGTCTCACCACCCTCACTGCAAACAACTTCCTCCTAACATCCAGTTCAAATTTCCCCTCTGCCAGTTCAAACCCATTGTCCGTTGTCCTGTCATTCCAAGACCTTGTCAATAGTCCCTCCCTAGCCTTCCTGTAGGCCCCCTTCAGATCCTGGAAGGCTACTCTAAGGTCTCTTGGAAGCCTTCNACTCCAGGTGGGGTCGGAGGAGAGCAGAGCAAAGGGGCAGAATCCCCTCCCTTTCCCTGCTGCCCACACTGCTCTTGCTGCAGCCCAGCACTTGGTTGCTGTCTGGGCTGCACTCGCACTGCAGGCTCAGGCTGAGCTTTTCATCGCCCCAGACCCCCAGGGCCGTTTCCTCAGGGTTGCTCTCAGCCATTCACCACCCAGCCTGGATTTATCCTTGGGGTTGTGCCTACCTAGGTGCAGGACCTTACACCTGGCCTTGTTGAAGCCTTGTTTGCCTTGTGTCATCCAAACAGCATATCTTCTGAGAAAGGATGAATTTCAGCAGGGGCTCATTAAGACAGGTATTATGCTGATGGGAAAGAGTAGGAAAGTGTGAGATATGTGAAGGAGTATGCCAACCCAGCCTACGAGTTACAGCATGATGGACAAACTTGATATGAGACTGCAAAATAAGATGACAGCACTTCAGACTGCATATGAAAACAAGTTTGAAGCTAAAAAAAATTAAAATAAATCTACAATAAACCTTTTCCATGGTGCTCTGATGCATGGAATATTACACTCAGCTTTATCTTCATTAGTCAAACCAGATGGAGTTCACAAAAAAGGCATAAATGATTAAGAAATTGAGAAATGGATTTGTAAGAGGTAAAAATAGTTATATTTGCCTAGCTTGGGTTACTACATCCAAACCTCATGTGCAGAAAACATGGCAACCATCCATGTATTTTGGAGGGTGGTAGAAATAATTCTTGTTGGCTAAACAAGCATCCATTAGAAATGGAGTGCAGTTTAAGGAAAGGAAATGACATGTTAACACTTCAGGAAATACTTCCAAACAGCAGGTTTTTTTCTGCTGGCAGCCCTCAGAATATACGTAGGTTGGAGAAGCTGAAATCTTCACACTCAGGGAGCTTCAGAACTGAATGGGCTAAAGCAGAGTGAATAAGGAACTGACAGTAGTTGCTGGAAAACAGTGGGGGAAAATAAACTAGCAAAGCTTCCACTTTTTACCTAGATGGCTGTTGAAGCATAAGCTGAGAAGAGATAGAGACCAATTGCAGTGGAGGGTTAATTAAGTAACGCGAGATAATATTTTCAAACATTAATATTGTTTATTAATATTCAGTATTTAGAACTCTCACCACCCTGATCACTAATTTTAATAACAATCAGTTCTTTGCATTGGTCATGGAAACTTTATATACAGGTTACAACAGGTTCTAACAATAACTCGTGATGATACACAACATGAATTGAACTCGACTGAACTGGCAGAGAAGGCTTTGCAGTCAGTGCTGCTTGCGGTCAATACTCCGCTTGCCCACTAGGTGGCCTCAAGGAGCTCCTCTCTGCTTATGGCAGAAGGCAATGGTGAGTTACAAGAGGCTTGAAGGATTTACTCACAAAATGATCTCCCATCTGGCAGGGCTGGCTACAGCTTCAGACAGCATCCAAAGGCTTTCAGGGAATTCTTGTCATCTGCTGAGACTTCTGGTTCTTGCTGGGCTGCTGGGGAAAGGAGGTAGACAAGCTCTGACCTGGTCCTGATCTCCTCTGGCTGATCTGTGTATCTCCAGGGCATCCTGTCTTGGCTGGAGACTTTTGGTGCAGGAAGGATGTCTTGAGATGTGCAGTCTCAGCACAATGTCAAGCTAGCTGTGCAGGCCAATAGCGTGGAGGCATTTAGAGCCTGTTCCTGGTAAGTTCTTGGCAACCAGTTTCCAGGCAGTTCAGGATATAAGGCAGCATGAATACAATGGCAGAGAGCAGATACAATGACAGAGCACGCTCGTTACCTGCTCATCTCCTTTTATCCATACAGCCTGAGACTACTGGACCTTTGGACACAGAATAGCCAATTAGAATGGCAGTTAGGCAAGCCTGACCATATTAGGTGGAGCAATAGGCTTGCCTTACCCTTTTTAGGGCAGGACACAGGCCCTGCACAAGGCATACACGATCTGAGCCTGTGTACCTTGTTTATCACAGGCTGCAAAGGGCCAGGGTCCCCAGACTCAGTGGCTCCAGGTTCTTTGTCCTCTTTCCCATGGTTGCTTCTCCCCAAAACAGAGGAAGGGAGAGCAGAAAAATATGTCTGGGTAAGCCAGGACATGTATAAGCCTATTTTGGCCTGCTTAGGCCTGCCACGACACCAGCCTTACTCATTTGTATTATTATGACCCTCCTCTGCTCTACACTGAAGTTCTTGCCATCTCAGCTGGTTTGAAAATATTCATTAGTACCAGAACTCTATTCAATCAAAGTTAACATGAGATACAAATAGTTGTGCAGATAAAGTCATTATATATAGGTGAAGTGTGTTGAATGAAGCACAAGAGTGTTTTGGTCTTCCTTTTATAAGCATTGGATGGGAGCAAGTGATTCCTGCATGGCTTCTGTTTGCAAATTTTACAGCAGAGAACTTCATAGTTTTATCTCCTGCTTTTCTGTTCAGTGAGGAGTTATGACATTATTTCTCAGCATTTCAATAGGACTAAGAGACAGATAACCTGCTTGTGCTTTTGCCTTCCTTTGTGCTTTAAAGTGCTGCCAGAATGGCCACTGTGTGTGCATGTAAACTGAAGAAGTTATTACAGAGCCACAGAATGTTAGGGGTTGAAAGGAACCTCAAAAGATCATCTAGTCCAACTCCCCTGCCAGAGCAGAATCAGCTAGAGTAGGTCACACAGGAATGCATCCAGTCAAGCTTTGAATGTCTCCAAAAAGGACAACTTCACAAGCTCTCTGGGCAACCCATTCCAGTGTGTTTATTTGTGTGTGTTTGAAATTAACAGTTAGGTATCGTCTCATAACATAACTTTCAGATGGTTTGGAGAAACAATGACATTTAACTGCTGGAAATATCAGAACCTCTCAATAGAGCAGCTACGTAAATACCTGCAAACTGAGATGCCATAATAGTTTTAAGATCACTTTTGAATTCTGACATAATTTTAAGATCACAGAATCACAGTGTGGTGGTTTGGGAGTTACCCACCCCTCCACACTTTGTAAAATCCCCCAGACTAGACTCTGCCAGCTGGAAGTTAAGGTCTGAAGCTCTATTTACAGCTCAGCACAATGTACAAGCAGAGATAGACACTATAGACAGGAAGAGTTACAGAAATAGACAAGTTAAAGGTAATACAGAAACACAATCCCCCTCCCAGAAATCAGTCCCCAAGAGGGTCTTCTAACCACCCTTCCACCTTCTTCCCACCCCTCTACCTTACCCCAGGGTCTGTATTACATGCAAAATGAGTTTGGAGGATTGACCAGGGGGGTTAGAAGCAGAGTGGTTAGGTTACACAGCAGAGAGGAGAAGACACACTGGCTCCCAGAGAGATCAAGAGACTCGGTGTTACCTGTGTTTGTGTTCTTGTCCTTAAACATCTCAGCAAGCCTATGAGTGAAGCAGAGATCACCATTGTTTGCTTTTTACAGCCTATAATATAATTTTCTCCATTAAAATATTCCAGTTAGCCTCAAAACAGCACACACAGAAACATCCAGGCTGGAAAAGACCCTCAGGATCACCAAGTCCAACTTATAACTTTACAAGATTTACCTTAAACCATATCCCTAAGCACCACATGCAGACCACCCTTAAACACATCCAAGGGTTGGTGAGTCAACCACCTTCCTGGGCAGCTCATTCCAGTGCCTGACCACTCTCTTCCTGAAAAACTTTTTTCCAGTATCTAATCTAAACTTCCCCAGTCTCAACTTGAGGCCATTCCCCCCTTGTTCTGTCTCAAATTACTTGTGAGAATAAACCAGCACCAACCTCTCCACAATGTTCCTTCAGGTACTTGTAGACAGAATATTCTTTCTTTTTCTTCTTTACTTTTATTCCATCTCCCTCTCCTTCCAAATTGAATACGGAGAAACATCATTTTTGTGAACACAGTAAATGATAGAGAAAAGATTTATATGGAAGAACTGGGAGGTCTTCACAGCATCTGGGAAACACCAAAGAGGAGAAAACAGACATTTCCTTAGGTTGCCCAGGGAGGTTGTGGCTGCTCCCTCCCCCGAGGTATTCAAGGCCAGGTTGGAGGAGGCCTTGAGTGACCTGTACTAGTGGGAGGTGTCCCTGCCTATGGCAGGGGGTTGGAACTAGATGATCCTTGAGGTCCCTTCCAACCTTACCATTCTGTGATTCTATGATTCATTAGCTCAGCTGTTATTATTTATGAATCAGATAGAATGACCTTTTATGCTTGTTTGATAGAATTTACTTACTGAAGCCCTAGTGGAAATGTAACCAATACATAATTTACATTTCCAGCAAAAACCAAAAATTAAAGTTTAAATATAAGTTGAAGTATTAAGAAGCTCTACAGATTCTCACTCCCCATAGGAAGTCTCTGAGGCATGAGAAGCATTATGGTCAGAATTTTCCAGCACTACATCAGAGAGGATGTAATCCCTTTGCAATTAACTAGCCAAATGTAAAATCTTTTAACAAATGTGAATTTGGGGAGAGATGCTCAGACACTTGGCTTATATAGGTTCAGAAATAGCAAGACTGTGCCCCCAAAGTTTCTTCAAGGCATACAAATATTCCACTCATTAGTGCACAGTTAACTACCTACCTACCTACCTCTCTGGCTATCTCTCTCTCTGACTATCTCTCTGTCTATAGAATCATAGAATGGTAAGGTTGGAAGGGACCTCAAGGATCATCTAGTTCCAACCTTCTGCCATAGGCAGGGACACTATCTACCCATCTATCTACCCATCTAAATTATAAATCTTCACTCTTTCTTGAAAGCCTCTCCTTATAAATCCCATGTTCTGATCTTTTCCCCTCAGGCTTTGACAAATCCTAGTGTTTCCCCAATAAAATTGTACCAGCTATGTAAACGCACAGAAACAAGCAGGACAGAAGCTCCACGGGTGATGGGACAGTAAGGAAAATATTCAGCTCTACAGAGCAGTGTAGCTCAGTCTGGGAGAAGAGACTTGAGCATATTTTTAGCTTCAAGCATAGATATAGTCCCATAACTGCAGCTGCACTGCTCATACCCTTCGTTTCACTGACACGTTTCTCGGCTCTGTTGGCTATGCTGCACTACCCAGTAGCTTCCAGGACTGCTTTGAGTGTTTTATCTTGCTTTCAAATATTTCAAAGTTTTTAATACAAAAATGTAGCATCTGATAAAGCTCCAGGTTTTTGACCCCAGTTTCACATGTTGCATTACTAAGTGCATGAACAGGTTTACATGCCAGAGAGGAAAATGACATGTGGGGGTGTAAATTAATACGTGAGTGGGGCAAGACGGATGGCTGCTTACACCATAAAAGTGTTTCTTCAGGCTGGCAACACAACCTCCTAAGGCAGTCTACATTCCTTTAGTCCTACCAACTTTGAGATATTTATTAACATTTTCTTGGATAAATGCTAGAATTAGAGATTTTAGTCCCTTGTATTCCTTCCATTCAGTTTTCTAGACCGTAAGGAACCAGTCTCTACACTGACTTATGGAATTATATTAGGGGAAATTAAGCCAGTGAGTGTTGTTTAATTTACTAGCATGAAAAGAAATGTAGGTTAGTGTAACCACACAGATGCTCAGCCTCTAGAAAATCCAGCATCAGAACCATCATGGCCATCACAGCCATGACTTGTAATAAATATCAACATTGCAATTCTTGTATAAGAACTTAAAGCATTGTATAATAGGAAACAATCATAGAAGCACACAATGGGTTGGATTGGAAGGGACCTTAAAGATCATCTAGTTCCAACTCCCTCCCTTGCCATGGACAAGGACTCCTTCCACTTAGACCACACTGTTCCAACCTGGCCTTGGACACTTCCAGGGAGGGAACATCCACATCCTCTTTGGGCAAGTTTTTCTGGTGCCTTACCATCCTCACAGTGAAGAATTTCCTCCTTATATCTAATCTAAATCTGCCCTGTTTCAATTTAAAACCCTTAACCCTTGTCCTATCACTACAAGCCCTTGTAAAAAAAATCCCTCTCTAGCTTTTTTGTAGGCCACTTTTATTTGCTGGAAAGATGCTACAAGGTCTCCCATAAGCTTTCTTTTCTCCAGGCTGAGCAATCCCAACTCCCTCAAGCCTGTCTTTACAGGAGAGGTGCTCCAACCTTCTGATCATCTTTATTGTCCTCCTCTGGATCTCCTCCATGTCCTTCTTGTGTTTGGGACCCCAGAGATGGGCACTACTTCAGGTGGAGTCTCTCCATAGTGGAATAGAGGGGGAGAATAATGTCCCTTGATCTTCTGGTCACACTTCTTTTGTGACCAGGATGCAGTCTGGTTTTCTGGGCTGCAAATGCACATTGATCATGTTCAACATCTCATCAACCTACACTCCCAAGTCCTCCTTATGGTTGTTCTCCATTCTCTGCCCAAGTATTGCTGTTCTCATTTTACAGTTGGCTTCTCAAAGGTGAGACAAGAGACAGAGGTTGAGCCCACCATAATTTCTACCATATGTTATGATTTGAATTATTTCATGCAGCAATAGCAACGCCAGTGCCAAATGCCTTTGAGCTGAGTGTGGTCTGCAGGATTCAAGCCTACAGCACACATTTTGTTTGGAGGAAAGAGGAGGGAAGAAGAACAAGCAGCCAATGAAAGCAGTAAGTGAATTAATCTCTATCATCAGGACAGATTTCAGTTTATACACCTAGATCAAATAGGAAGAAACAATCTTTATGGTTAAAAATGCAGTGTTCAGATTTTTAAAAAGAAACCTGGGAAACAGTTTTAGGACACTGGCTGTAGATGGTTAACTTTAAAATCCGTTGTCAAACATCTATGAGCAAAAACCTTGGCAACATTGTTGTTCAGTATTCTTTGCCTCTGTTCTCCTTCTTCTCTGCTAACAGCTGCTACCTACTTACAGCATTAATTTTGTGGGATTTACTTCATCATTTTCCACTTTCTCCATCTCAAATTGTTGAGACTTTAGGTATCAGCCATATGGCAACCAGTTCTTCACTCAAAGCTCTCTTATTTTATCTTCTACCTGATGTGACTGTTCAGAGTGCAGAAAAGGAATAGAAAACTCCAGTGCAGTGAGAATGGTATATGATTTAAACCAAACACATTGTCATGCCAGAGAAATACTAAACATCAATAGTGATCACCAAGAGAAGATTGAGAGCTGATATTACACCATAAATACAACACCTACATCAACATCTTTTTGAGTTAATAAGGAAGAGACCAGAGCAAATCTCAAAAAAAAGGAAAAAAATCCCAAAGATTTTGTTACCTGTGTCAGTGCTAATGACTCTTGTTGGATATTAAGTGTGAACACAATTGCCAATATCCATTTCATGCCATTATGTGTGCTCAGGTTTCGTGGTTTAGGCTGCCAGACACAAGCCAAACACATCAGCTTACAGCAGTTCTGAGCTGGAGCTTTAGTGTCATGGCAATGTACGAGAATGGTCCTAGAAGAACTGAGTGAACACAATTGCCAATACCAATTTCATGCCATTATGTGTGCTCAGGTGTCATAGTTTAAGGTTGCCAGACACAAGCCAAACACATCAGCTTACAGCAGTTCTGAGCTGGAGCTTTAGTGTCATGGCAATGTACGAGAATGGTCCTAGAAGAACTGAGTGAACACAATTGCCAATACCAATTTCATGCCATTATGTGTGCTCAGGTGTCATAGTTTAAGGTTGCCAGACACAAGCCAAACACATCAGCTTACAGCAGTTCTGAGCTGGAGCTTTAGTGTCATGGCAATGTACGAGAATGGTCCTAGAAGAACTGAGTGAACACAATTGCCAATACCAATTTCATGCCATTATGTGTGCTCAGGTGTCATAGTTTAAGGTTGCCAGACACAAGCCAAACACATCAGCTTACAGCAGTTCTGAGTTGGAGTTTTAGTGTCATGGCAATGTACAAGAAAGGTCCTAGAAGAACTGAGTGCAGCTCTTTATTTGCTCTCATTCCAAACGGAACCAATTTTAGGCAATCAGAGACTTATTTTCAGTCACATTTACATGATGAAGGGACCTAAAATGGATGCAGCAGTAGCTGATTTACTGAAAAATTATATGCTAAGGACTGATCTTGCATCAGAACATGGTGTGATAAAGAAATTACAAAAGCAAAGTTAAATTAACCTGTGGAGGGCAATGAGGTGTTTTCCTCCTTTCCCCGTGCCAATATGAGAAGCAAACAGTGGGTTGGTGCTGTCAACTGACATTATTTTCCAAGAGGTGTGAATCTTTGTGGGGCTACCAACTGCTGCTTGTTATTGCACCAGCTGCCAGAACAGTAAGATGAAACAAGCATGCGGTTGGGTACTCCTCTGAGATGTTGACCTTGTGAATCAACAGATGTTACAATGGCATGAAACAGAGAAAGTGGTGTCATGGGCTAATCTCACCCCCAGGAAGGCAGAATTTTTATTTTATTGGCATATATCTGCTTCCACTCATTCAGTTAGTCTCACTGATAAACTAACCCCTTTTAGATCATATGTTTGTAGTGTCTCAGGTTGGCTTTACATGCTGGAGAAGAAGTTTCTAAAAAGCAAGCTCTAGAACCTGCAGTGATCCTTCCCATAAATTTTCAGGCTCCAGGATCACACAGAGTTAGTGCATCATTCTGGTTTGCCTAACATCACTGTCTTAACTTTGGCTGTGGAAACAGGGTAAAAACTCTAATGTGCAGGTAGGTTTTATCTTTGCATCCCAGCCTTGCAAAGAAGTAGACCTTTTGGCTTCAGCCATGAGGTGCATGTCCAGGCTGCTCAGCTTGATTCTGAACTGACAGAAACCAACCAGGGCCACTGGTGTATCCGTGCACCAACATCTCAACCACTCCAGCACAGGAAGGACATGGAACTGTTGGAGTGGGTCCAGAGGAGGCCATGAAGATGCTGAGAGGGCTGCAGCAGCTCTCCTATGAGAACAGGCCGAGAGAGTTGGGGCTCTGCAGCCTGGAGAAGAGAAGGCTTTGAGGAGACCTTATAGTAGCCTTCTAGTATCTGAAGGGGGCCTACAGGAAGGCTGGGGAGGGATTATTGACAAGGTCTTGTAAAGACAGGATGAGGGACAATGGGTTTGAACTGGCAGAGGGGAGATTTAAACTGGGCATTAGGAGGAAGTTGTTTGCAGTGAGGGTGGTGAGACACTGGCACAGGTTGGCCAAGGAGGTTGTGGTTGCTCCCTCCCTGGAGGTGTTCCAGGTCAGGATGGATGAGGCCTTGAGTGCCCTGTACTAGTGGGAGGTGTCCCTACCTATGGCAGGGGGTTGGAACTGGATGATCTTTGAGGTCCCTTCCAACCTTACCATTCTATGATCTCACTCTGAATGACATTATCTCTCTAACTGCAACAGTCTCTACCCAAACGCTGTCACCACAGACTGCAAGCACTGCAGCAACAGACCCTGAGTGCAGTTCACTGTGCTGCTCCATTCCAGTTTGGGCTGGCTGAAGCTCCCATTACACATCTGGAGGCATTTCAGTATTCAGATTATTATCTTCAAGCTCAGACTTGCCTTCCTTGCATAATTAGTGTGGAAACAAATGCTCTGGAATTCTTTTTGGCCATTTCTCACACACTTGATGTCAGCAACTCACTTTCAGAGTCTTCTCAGGAAGAATTCTTGCGTAAGCATGCTGTAAGCACAGTCAGTAATAGGAGGCTGAACAGTGGCAGCCAATTTCACTTTGATGAAGACTATCCTGTTCTGACTTCCAAACGTGTTTGGGCACATTGTATAGCATTATCATTTGCATGGGAAACACTACTCAGCAAGAACACAAAACAATAGGCATTGTTAACATTCACTCTGGGTTAAACAGCTCTCCTACTCTCATATTTCACACTTTTCACACTAAACACTACTCATTTCACAAAATAGCCACTGCACTGAGCTCTGCCTCCAGCAGATGCAGAACAAGGCCTGCCTGGCATAGTGATGTTTTGCACCAAACAAACCCCTTAATTATATTTAATCATAGAATGGTATGGTGGGAAGGGACCTCAAAGATCATCTAGTTCCAATCCCCTGCCATAGGCAGGGACACCTCCCACTAGTACAGGGCACTCAAGGCCTCATCCATCCTGACCTGGAACACCTCCAGGCAGGGAGCAGCCACAACCTCCCTGGGCAACCTGTGCCAGTGTCTCACCACCCTCACTGCAAACAACTTCCTCCTAACATCCAGTTTCAATCTCCCCTCTACCAGTTCAAACCCATTGCCCCTTGTCCTGTCTTTGCAAGACCTTGTCAATAATCCCTCCCCAGCCTTCCTGTAGGCCCCCTTCAGATACTGGAAGGCTACTCTAAGGTCCCCTTGAAGCTTTCTCTTCTCCAGGCTGCAGAGCCCCAACTGTCTCAGTCTGTTCTCATAGGAGAGCTGCTGCAGCCCTCTGAGCATCTTCATGGCCTCCTCTGGACCCACTCCAACAGTTCCATGTCCTTCCTGTGCTGGGGGTTCCAGAACTGTACACAGGACTCCAGGTGGGGTCTGAGGAGAGCAGAGCAAAGGGGCAGAATCCCCCTCCTTGCCCTGTTGCCCACAATGCTCTTGATGCAGCCCAGGATTTCTGTTTTAATAAGAGTTTTAAAGGATATGGTAAAAATCAAATTTTTTTTTACTCACTGAGCTATGAATTTTCTCATGAGATGCTGTTCCATCCTTACTCCTCAGGAGCTCCCTATTGACATGACAGATACTTGAGCAGTTGTGGCTGTCTGAGTGGGCTTCTGCCTCTTCAGCTTGAGGTGATGGAACTACTCATCCAAGTAACGGATCTCCTTCTGGTACAGGCAACCCAAAACAACCCTGAAGGGCGCAAGAGTAATAGGAAATAACATCTCCTCCAGCCCCACAGTCCAGGCTATTTCTATAGTGCTCAAGATTTACTGAAAAATGAATGCTGTGAAATACTAAGCTTCCAGCTAAAACACATTTTAATTTCCAACAAAAACCTCAGAAGATTCCATTTAAGACACACAAATCTCTCAAGTAGTCCCAAAAACAATAAGGATTTGCTTTCTGTCCATTATTGAATTTGTTAGTCTTGGTAACTACAAGTGATCTAAAAAACCCTCTTACTGCTGCTATGAAAAACAGTGAGATTGCCAAAGTGGGCATGGTAAGAGCCATCTCAGTACAATTAAACTAACTCAATTAACATAATCACAATAGGAAGGAGAAGAAAACAATGAAGAAGTTGATGAAACTCTCCTTTTGTCCCTGGAAAGCCCACTTCTTCCATTTCTTAAAATGTATGAGATGCAGCAGAAATCTTTGTGCTGGCAGTGCTCCATTTCAAGATGGAAATTACATTGCTGCAGTGCAGAACAGCAAAAGCATTTCACAAAGATTTCTGTTGAGCAATTAGAGAAAAGCCAGATGTATTCCTCTCATGTCATGACAGCAGCTTGATTGCCACTTCAAAAAAAAAAAAGTAATTCAGGACATTTTAAACAATGGCTGTTAAACATGTTGAAGTCAGCAAGTCTCAATAGGTTGTGATTAAAAATTTAGCAGGGTCTAACCAAAGAACTCTCTGGACTATCAACATTAGTTCAGGAATTTCAGACCACTAGGAAAGATTTCAGAGGCTCGAGGGGATGGAAGAACTAGCAGAGATTTTTGGTGGGTAGGTAGACTAATCTGAATGAACACAGCATGGACATCTGAGAGAAAATAAAGGAATGGCCCACATGTTTTTTATTTAATAAAGGACACAGTAAAAAAACTAACTGAAATTCATAATCAAAGAACAGCTTAGGTTGGAAGGGACCTCAGAGATCATTTACTCCTGCCATGAACAGGGATGCCTCTCAACTATCTTCAGTAGCTCAAGGCCTCATCCAGCCTGGCCTTGAACACCCCCAGGGAGGGTTCCATAAGCTCCCTGGGCAACCTATTCCAGAGCCTCACCACTCTCATACTGAAGAACTTCTTCCTCAGCTCCAGTGTAAACTTACTCTCCTTCAGCTTGAAACCATTCCTGCTTGCCCTATCGCTAGACACCCTTATGAAAAGCCCCTCTCCAGCCTTTCTGTAGGAGCCCTTCAGGTATTGGAAGGTAGCTCTAAGGTCTCCCCAGAGTCTTCTCTTCTGAACAATCCCAGCTTCCTCAGCCTGTCCTCACAGAAGAGATGTCCCAGTCCTTGGATCATCTTTGTGGCCCTCCTCAGGACTTGCTCCAACAGGTCTGTATCCTTCTTATGATGGGGACACCAGAACTGGATGTAATATTTGAGTTGAAGTCTCACAGGAGTAGTGCAAAGGGGAGGAATCACCTCTCTCAACCTGCTGGCCACTCCTCTGGAGGCAGCCCAGGATATGATTTGCCTTTTGGACTGCATGAGCACACTGCTGGCTCATGTTTAGTTTCTCATCAATCAATACATCCAAGTCTCTTTCTTCAGAGCTACTCTCAACCCATTCCGCAACCAGCCTGCACTTGTGTCTGAGATTGGCCCAACCCATATGCAGGACCTTGCACTTTGACTTGTTGAATCTCATGCAACTGGCACTGGCCCACTTCTCAAGCCTGTCAAGATCCTTCTGGATGGCATCACTTCAAGTGACTCCACCACACCACACAGCTTGGTGTCATCATCAGACTTGCTGAGAGTGCACTGAATGCCACCGACAAAGATGTTAAACAGCACTGGAGCCAGAACAGCTCCCTGAGGAATTCATGAGTTGGTCAAATAAAACTGACTCCTTTTGATGAACTAGAATTAAAAGCTGGTTGAGGACAAAGTCAAGACAGACATTAAATTTATACTTCTGATGGGCAGTGAAGTGTTCCACATGGCACAAAGTGAAGCCAGAATGATACAGAATTAACTGGATGCTGTGAAATGTTACAACTATGGGCTCTGAATGGAACACAGATCTATTAAACACTATCTTCTATTGTTATTTTGAAAATGATATTAAATTAATTCTTGACTGTAACTTTATTTCTAGTAATTGGAATCAAACATAAAATTACTTTTCCAACCTGCAGGTGAGAAAGTTTTGAGGCAGAGAAGCAGAGGTAACTAATGAATCATAGAATGGTTAAGGTTGGAAGGGACCTCAAGGATCATCTAGTTCCAACCCCCTGCCATAGGCAGGGACACCTCCCACTAGTACAGCTCACTCAAGGCCTCCTCCAACCTGGCCTTGGTCACTTATTTAAACCAAATTGTTTTGCTTTCTAGCTACAAGTTGCATTCAATAGTGTGGAAATACAAGGGACAGAGGTTCACCAACCACAGAAGCAACAGTTCCAAGGCTGATTGACTTCCAATCTGACACCATGGCCAAGGTTGCCATGTAAATGAGGCAGAGTAGTAGAGAGGGTTGATGTTGTACAACTCTTTTAGCAATTCTGTTTTGCTCTTAATGTCAGTTTTCCAATTAAAAATGCATTTAAGGAATTTTAAAGGAAGAATGTCCCAGATGAATAAAGGATTCAAAATATTTGAGCTTTTAATCAGTTAGGTTAAAAAAGCAAGCTGAAGAATGACTTACTCATTTTGTGAAAGACTGCAGTGAAAACAGCAATGTCACAGCATGTGCTTCAGTTCAGCAGACAAAAGGCAAAAGATCTGACAGCTGGATACTGAAAGACAAAAATTCAGCCTCAACAGAAGAGGCACATTTTTAATAGTAAGCAATTACATTTGGAACAATTCAGGTGGATTCTCCACTGCTAGGAGCTTCCAAATCAAAGCAGGATGCCTCCTCTAAAACCATGCTTTAGATCAAACAAGAAGTTGAGGAAGTATTGGAAGTTGTGCTCTACAAGAGAGCAGACTGAACACATGGTGTTTACTTCTGCCTTCTGATTCAGATTATACTGGAGCAGTTTAGGTTTGTCTCGTGGACATACCTCCAAGGTGGTGCAGATTTAGGAAGGGAAGATTCACACATTTGGGATGCTCTGCACTTTCCCACATGGGCTGCTGTATGTTTTAAAGCACACTCTGGAATAAAGGATGTTGATTTAAACAGCATCAGAACAACACACAATCTTTTCAAGTATATACTTTATTTAATCTTTATTTCACAGTCTGATTCTGTAAAGTTTTAGTAAAAAAGGTCATGTTCTGTAACAGTTCTTAGGCTACTGTAATTCAGAGCTGGTAATGGACTTTGAAAGTACAGAAAATGTTTACATTCCAACTACAGCAATAGAATTTCAAAAATACGTAGTAAAAGTAATAAAAAAAGACCAACATGGAATAAAACTCAATAAAAAACCAGCAGTCTGCCTGACCCATCAATGTACCTTGCCTGCTAGTTGTCAGCAGCAACTGATGCCCCAGCAGGTCATCTGATTGGCTTTTTAGACTGGGACAGCTGTTTTTAGCAAACTTGCTAATACAAAGTCTTGCTGCTTCAAAGGTCAGAACCAAAACCTGTAAGTTTGCTGCTTGCAGGTTTCCAAACAGAGAGGCTGGTCCTGATGTTATCAACTAATATTGTCAACAGTTTCAAGTTAACCTATTTTATTAACCAAGAAAACAAAGGCCTTGTTGTTCAAAGGGTTAAGAGGGCTTCCAGGAGTAAAGGTAACTATGAGAAAATCAACAGAATGGTACTTGGTGGAGTATCTATCGCTAGGAGCCTTCAGCATCCTTTTTACAGGTGTTGGGTCAAGATTTGCAGTTCTCTAGGGATATAGTCTAAGGAGTCCTGGATTTGCATATAGGCCAGGTTGGAGGAGGCCTTGAGTAACTTGTACTAGTGGGAGGTGTCCCTGCCTATGGCAGGGGGTTGGAACTAGATGATCCTTGAGGTCCCTTCCAACCTT
The DNA here is from genome assembly GCA_013396675.1 of Eubucco bourcierii. Classification (NCBI taxonomy): domain Eukaryota; kingdom Metazoa; phylum Chordata; class Aves; order Piciformes; family Ramphastidae; genus Eubucco; species Eubucco bourcierii. The sequence goes on along the minus strand of VWZE01012098.1, from coordinate 74,302 downwards.
ACCATTCTATGAATCTATGATTCTATATAAAAGTTCCATAGTGGAATTTTCTAGTTCAGCAAATACTATTTAAGCCTGGACTGATGCCCAGTAGGAGATTTCTAACCTGCTGCTGGACTTTATTCACAGATTTCTTTATTTATACAAATTACACCAGCTGAAAGGCCAATCAGCTGTAAGCACAGTCACTTTAGCCCACCCTCAGCTGTCAGGGGAAAAAAAATACATATACTACTGCATGGACTGTGAGATATTTCTGTCAATCAAAGTCTCTCTAAGATGGAAGGTATTAGCCCCCAAGGTCAGTTCTTCATCCCTTTTGCTCTACTAGTCCAGTGGAAATAGACTGGATATGAAGTCACCAGTAGACTCACTTTCTTTTCTCAAATAGCTAGAACAACTTCTCATCTCTAGGTAGCCCAAGTCCATAATCTTGTTTCCTAGGACAACCCTAAAAATACAATCGTAAAAATACATACATTTTCTGACCTTGAAATGTTCCTCTGTTTGACAAGTAAAATAAAATTTTGGGAAAAGTAGTAAAGATTCTATGCACTTTCTCACACCTCATCACTAGGCCTCTGATATCTGTAACATCTGATCAATGGAACTGCCTTTTACTGCCTCCTCTCCTTCTTGTAAGAAGCTCAGAAGAAACAAGCTTCTCCTTTGGGATTCTTTCACAAATGGCCTAAGGTACCATCACATCTATCCCACCAAATGTCATTCTGTGCAGATATCACAACTGATTCCAAAAAGAGCTAAATCTGACATGTCCTACATTATCACACTGTGCTCTTCTGCCTTCTGGGTTTGCTGGCTGAGTTTTGATATTGCTGCACTGTGAGGTACAAAACGTTCTAATATGCAGAGTTGTAGCAGGTGTATCTGAACAAACTACAGAACAGAACACAGCCTAGGGACACTTTCAATCAATACTGCACTAGTATTCAGCTAATGGGCAGGATACCATGGAAATCATACTTCCTACTCTGCTACAGTTCCAGTAGGGTGAATCCTGCAACAACATTTCTCTCTAGGCCTAGAGCTAGTACGACTCACACTTCCCCTCTTTGTAAGGCATGTACAGCATTTCTTTTCATCAGTGTAAAAAACCCCTTACAAGACAGAAGCCCCTCACAATTTCTCTAATGCATGTGTTTGAGGAAGATTACAAAAGCATTCTCTAGAGTTTTCTGTCACAGATTCACAGAGGCATCAGAAAATGAAAAGGTCTAGTCACAAACTAGCAAGACATCCACTCTACTTTCAAGTTTGTTTCATGAGTTTGTTGTTTTTTTTTAACCTGAAGCACATAATTGATCGAAGCATCAAAATACACAGTCACCAAGACTGCACCATTTTTAAAAACACCATCATGCAAAAAAGAACACACCATAAACAATCCAGATTCCTTAATGTTCTTAGACAAAACCATTCTCATCTCTCTACAGTCTGCTTCTGGAAAAAACAAAAAACAAAACAAACAAACCTCCAGATGGGAAAGAGTGACGTAATTGTTTAGGTAAGTGAAATGAAATAAATATCTGTAGAGCAGTTTTTGTTACATGACTAGTGGGGATCTCTACTAGTAAGGCCTGTTATCTTATGCACACAGTGGTGTATCTTAAAGCAAGCAGGCTAAGAATATATATATATAAAAAAATGAATCGTGAAGGAAAAATGTTTTGGGGTTTGTTATTGTTTTAAGTTCAAAGTCAAGTAGAGACATTTTTTCAGGAATATTATCAAAAGATGGCATCTCTTTCTTTGCTCTTCCCTCCTTCACCCCAAGCCCCCTTCTCCAGGTACATTCATCTGATCTCTCTAAATAAGAGAGGGAAAGGGGATGGGAGGAGGACTTGTTCCAATACAGGCCATTATGCTTCCTTTCCTTTCATATATTTTTTTTTTTTTTTTTAAATAGTGTAGCAATCTGACTTCACAGCAGGGAAAAAATAGGAATTTAGACAAGTAAACTAAATATACACATATCAAATAATATGCAATTAGTCTTGCCAAATTAATCCTGGTGAATTAATATAGTCTCATACTTTCTTTTTTTAAAGTCACTACAGTCTTTAATAACAAAGTTTAATCTGTCAGCTACCAAGAAAATCCAAAGACACTTGCCTTGTAGCTTGTTAGCCATTAATAAATACGGCTTTGGAACAAACACTTCTGTGATTTTCACTCACTCAGCTGTACAGTTTGAGATCAAAAATACACTCCTCAAAATGGGATGTACCACTCAGGTCCCAAGACACTCATTGCCTTGACCAAAGACCGCAGTGAGTGCAAAACATTGCTTTGGAACAACCAGATCTCCACTAATTAACGTGTGTTAAAACTCCAAAGCAAGATACATTGCTACAATAAGAGACTTCACCAACAAAGTTTCCTCTCCTCACATCAACTTTCTTCATCTACTTACAACTGATGGTAGACCAATACTGGGGCCTGCTCTGCTGTTTCTTTCTCAGAACTGACTATCATGAAGATGGGAACAGGAAGATGCTTGCTTGCAGAATACTGCAAACGACTGCCTTTTCACTACAAGAATGGTAACATCCCAGCAGAGCACATTCATCAGAGTTCGAGTTCAAGGAAGTAAACAGAGTTAGCATGGACTTCAAGGTCACACTGAAATAGCATGTACCAACTCTGTCAAGACCCTACCATGCTATTCCAGTTTTGTAACTGGTTCTGAAGACAGGTTGTTAATGGTATACCACTTGGCAAGTCCTGGACTCAGAAAATGCTCAAGTAAAAGTTTGAGACAGAAAACAGGAGGCACAGAAACAGCTTGGTGAATAGCTATGTACCTTTCTACTATATGTTGGGATAAGACTGATCTTCAAGATTGCTATCAGCTTTATCAGTCCCTGTTAGAGATGCTTCTAGCTCTGCCCACGACTGTGGAGCATTGTTCTTTATTGCCTCTATAAAAAGCTGTGTTTGGTGCTTCAGCCGGTCCAGCTCTGCCTGAGTCACCTGGTTCTGATGAATGAGCTCCTTGGTTTTCAGAGTGATCTCCAGCAGTCCTGACCTGCGTAGCACAACAAGCGTATTCTGAAAGCGTCTGCATTTGCTTTGCTGTTGCAAGAGCAGCTCTGGGGTAGTACAAATCTCATCTGGTATCAATGGGGGGCTCCACGCTGTAGACTGCATTGTAGTCTGTGCTGCACTCTCACTCTCCTGAAGGGTGCACTTGGCTGTCTGCAGAGTTCCAAAAGGCAAGAGAGGAGTCAACCCCCTTGTTTTCTGAGCGTCACTGGAAATATGATGAAAACCAGGAAGAGTTGACCGTTTTCCACTTGTCACCACAGCTGAACAACTTTGCTGGTTAGAATCTTGAGAGCTCTTAAAGCTAACTGGTAGGTGAGCAAAAGGACTAGTAGGCGAGCCTGTGATCTTTGATACGGGAGAAGTCTCCATCTTGGGTGCTTCTGTGCAGAGTCGTTTATGGCAACTGGTTTCCTGATGTTCTTCTAGATCAAAGGAGTGATCTCTTTTGCAGGGCTGTGGAGCTATTTTGGGATAAGAATTCAGGATGGGCAGGTAATCAGGGGAGTCATTTCTCTTTTTCCCAACAGGATGAGGGTTAATGGGAGGTGGGATTGATGGACGAAGAAACACTAGCTGTGGTTGAGCTGGAATCACTTCAAAGGATGGCTGAACAGTCCAAGATTGGAGTTGTGAGGAACTCCCCTGAGAAGCACAAATGGGGAAAAAACAGAAGTCTTACAACATCATTGCAGAAGAGGGTCAAAAAACCTTAAATGAAACAAATGGACCATGCCATTTCTCCATATTTGATATACACTGTCCAATGAACACATTCTGAACAATTTTCCATCAAACTTAACACTTCTCTCTCTGACAATGGAGAGCAGCACTAGAAACAAAGCTGTAATTCATAATACTTTTACTACAGAACATAGCCATTTATACCCAACTCAGTCTGAATTTACACATTTTCCTAAATGAGGATTACAGTGCATGCTTACAGTGTACAGCACTCATTTAAAAGCTCAATCCAGACTTGGAGTACAATAGCAAGTGTGCAGAAAAGTTGAAAAATAATTAAACACTGTGGTTATTAAATGAATCATAGAATGGTAAGGTTGGAAGGGACCTCAAGGATCATCTAGTTCCAACCCCCTGCCATAAGCAGGGACACCTCCCACTAGTACAGGTCACTCAAGGCCTCCTCCAACCTGGCCTTGAACACCTCCAGGGAGGGAGCAGCCACAACCTCCCATGGCAACATATTCCAGTGTCTCACCACCCTCAATGCAAACAACTTCCTCCTAACATCCAGTCTAAATCTCCCCTCTACCAGTTTAAACCCATTGCCCCTTGTCCTGTCATTGCAAGACCTTGTAAACAGTTCCTCCCCAGTCTTCCTGTAGGCCCCCTTCAGATACTGGAAGGCTACTAGTATCTGAAGGGTGCCTACAGGAAGGCTGGGGAGGGACTATTGACAAGGCCTTTACTCTTCTTCCAAGATTTAAACTGGCAAATGTTAACAGACTTTGCTGAAGTCCATTCCCCTAGTAAAAGGCTTGAAGTTGTCAAAAACAGGTGTTACCCACTCATTAGAACACTGAGAATTGGAGATGGGATTCAGCTACCTACTCTGACACAATTTGTTTAGTTCAATGAGCGAGATACTTATGGAAAGAAGGGTACAGAACAACTATCTGCAAAAAAATAAGGAGTACTATGATAAGGAAGAAGACAGGACAAATGTATTCAAAGAAGTATTTGGAGATGCCAGAAGTGAGGAAGTATAAAAACACCATGGCTATACACACACAGAAGAGAGGATGCAGCCTTAAGGACCAAGGTTTTGGGGTCACAAGCTTTCTCCACCCCTGGAGATATTCAAGGTGAGGCTCAATGGGCTCTGGGTAACCTGATCCAGTTGAGGATGCCCCTGCAGAGGGGGCTGGACCAAATGAACTTTGCAGGTCACTTCCAACCCCAACCATATAGTTTACAGCACAAATTGCACAACTGTACTTATTTAGCACAGCAGAGCCTAAAAAATCATTGAGGCCAAAAGAGCTATGATAACTGTTTATATTATTCTAGCTTTTTACGCACCTGTTATCTTTCTTCTCCTTTCCACTCTCACATTACATTCTGCTCTTGTTCTCCTACCCCCCCAAAAAAAAACCAGTTCTCTTTTTGTAGAGCTGTTTATTTTTCACTAATTCTGCAAAGTTGTGTTTTGTTGTTTGATATAGGCAGGATGTTAGCTTTCATTAAAACAAAACCAGTGTTATTCGTTTGAAAAGCTTTCCCACTTATTAAGGACTCTTATGAGACTTACAGAAATCTTGCCACAAGCAGCACAGTGCTTCAGAATTAATCCCCATTTGATTTTTTTTTTTTAAGTAACCTTATTGTTAGTTCTTTACATTCTGAAATTGAGAGAGCAGGTAACCATCACTGCATAGGATCACAGTGGTTCTAAGACAGAAAGCTGATACCGTATGAAACTGAAAGTGGGACAAATAATCACCAGTAAGTAGATGTATTATTTTTTTGGGGAGTTGGGTTCAGCAAGCCTGACTGAGCACTCTGTTGAATGCACCATTTTAAAAACGTGACCAGTATGACTATGAGATAATTAGGCATAATTGAAAGAGGCAGAAAGACATTTTTTATTCTGCTGCTTTTGTTTCTTGCAGTAAGCATTTTTTAAGATCACTGTCTTTAACCATACATAACTAGAATTAGATGTTACAGATAACCCACTAAAGAGAAACCAAATCTGCTGATTTTATCTGCCTCAGATCCCCCCTCCCCAAATTCCCTTTTTGCTACATTATCTTATGTATTTTAGATATACAAAAGCTACTTCTCCTGTTTGCAACACAGCCTCAAGACCTCCACAGCAATAAGCGTTTAATTTTTGAGCTCTGGGCCAAAGGCTATGGACATTTGTTGAACCTTGTCTACTCTCAACTAAAGGAAAATTTCAGTATTTGCTTACAATTAGCAATACTAGCAATTTGTCCACCCCGTCTAGGAACAGGACCATAAAATTGCTTCTTGTCAAGATAAAACACAGTGCTCAGAACCACTTCCCCCACAAATGCATCATCTGCCAAATACTAGCAGAAACCCATGCCTGTGTCAAGAAAGATACATAGTATTTTGAATTTAATAGGTTTTCCTTGGTTGTCTTAACAGACTCAGTACAAAAAAGAATCAGGATCTATGTTCTTTCCTCTTTTCACTGTGTTCTCAGAAGTATTCTAATAAACACTGAAGAATTACTGCTCTGCTCAGAAATCACGAGTACAAAGCAAAATGTCTAACACTATGGCAATACTTTAAAGTTACCAACTACCTTCTGGACTGCAACAACTTCATAAAATGTTTTTGAAAGGAAAAATATTTAATAAAAATAAAATAAAATATTTAATAAAAAATTAATAAAAAACCAATAAAAATAACTAATAAATTTTAAAAATTTACTCCATAAATTAAAAAAAAATTTAAGAACATGCAATATTTTTCAGTATGTATTACTTCTTCCCTACCTGTTTAACTAACACATTTTTCATTACAACCATAGGAGAAAGTGCAGGAAATGAGTTGCTTGAGCTCACTGGGCATTGCCAAGACCCATCCTCTGTGTTCCAACACAATGCATTCAGCACATCCTCCGAGTCAGTCTGCTCCATAGCACTTGGGCATTCTGAACTGCCATCTGCCAGATGCAGAATTCAGGGGTTAGTTTTTTCCACACACAGCAATCTTGCTATTTCTTTTCAGGTCTAGTATTTTGCTTCCTTTCAACCAAGCCTCAAAGGAAAAATAAACTTTATTTCCAAAATACCAATAAAACCAGGCCTGCTCTAACAGTTGTCAAATATCAAACTTTACATTAAAGCCTCTTTCACGCTGGTATTGTAGAGTGATAAAGCTGGTGAGGGGCCTGGAGCACAGCCCTATGAGGAGAGGTTGAGGGAATTGCAGTTGTTTAGCTTGGAAAAGAGGTTCGGGGTGACTTCACTGCTGTCTACAACTACCTGAAAGGAGGTTGTAGCCAGGTGGGGGCTGGTCTCTTCTCCCAGGCAACCAGCAACAGAATGAGGGGACACAGTCTCAAGTTGTGCCAGGGGAGGTATAGACTGGACATTAGGAGGAATTCTTCACAGAGAGTGATTGGTATAGGAATGGGCTGCCCAGGGAGGTGGTGGAGTCGCCATCCCTGAAGGTGCTCAAGAAGAGCCTGGATGAGGCACTTAGTGCCATGCTCTACCTGATTGGATAGGGTTGGGTGATAGGTTGGACTGGATGATCTTGGAGGTCCCTTCCAACCTGGTTGATTCTATGAGTCTCCCAAAAATCGATTACTTTCTGTTATTCTGTATTTAGTCTCTAAGGGAATGGATATCATCAAGCTGTAAAACCTGGTGCAGGAAAGAAATCCAGGTTCCAGCATTGCCACAGCCATAGTTTTGAGTTGAGTATATTTTGTTTCTTGAAATCATCTATGTACAAACCAAATAAAGTAGATAGTCCTCACAAAAGCACTTTTTTTTTTTTAAGGTAATATTTGTACAGTTTTGTTAGGTATTAAAATGGTAGACTGTGTCTCTATTTTACCAATGTGGTAACAATTACTCTCTGATTTATCAGGCACTACTTAAAAAACAGTCAAATCATACTAGACATTAGACACAATATTCCAATAGCTCATTCATCACTGCAAAGAACAAAAAAAAAAAAGTAAGTTTGCCACCCTCACTTCTAGACTTTTAAGTCTGAGATTACAAAGACCCACAGAACATTGGGGGTTGGAAGGGACCTCAAAAGATCATCTAGCCCAACCCCATGCCAATAATCCTTGTAAAATTTAATTTTCCACCAATCTTAAGACAGCCATGAGTCTTTTTGGAATCACACACTTTCAAAATTCAACAGTTTTCTGACAAATACCATTCATTTCTTTATTAGGTACATTTTAAATTCCCACACCATTCAAATCCACAGGATTAACTTTACTACTACACATAGTTCTACTCCAAAAAGCATCTGATAGTAGTATGATTGCAGATGCAACCTGTCTTGCACAAAATGGCCCTCCCAGGTAATAAGGCACGAACTGCAAGGGGCTAAAATCAGATTTGTCAACTATCACTGATAAAAACAAGATAACACACACAGAGAAAGGTAACAGAGGGGTTTTCTGTACCTGAATATCCAGAATCCTTGTCAGATTCAGCTGCCGCCATGTTGAAGCGTTGGTTCAAACTCTTCATTTCCGTCACTTTGCCCAACAGCTTCCCAAGGTTCTCAATAGATGACTATTTTGTCTCCATCCTTCCATAGTAGCACAAGCAGTTTTTAACACCCTCCCCATTGAGGAACTACAAAAACAAGAACAAAAAAAAGGACTTTCTTTGAATCTAAAGAAAGTTCCATTAGTACAAAACAAGTATATTTGTCCTTACGGAAAATCAGGTTATCAAAGGTTATGGTATCTGTTACATCATCTGCTGAACTGAATTAAACTCACAGCTTTACAGTTGCTTTGTTTATTGCATATTTAGATCAGCAAAAGTTTGCCAATAAAACCACAGTTGATTCTCTGCAAAACTCTCTGAACTATTCGTGGTTAATAACACATTACAGAGCTGAAAAGACAGGTAGCAACTCTCTGCATTAACTGATATGTTACTCTGTAGAGCCTTCTAGACTAAAGCTGTCCATCTGCCTTAGGTTGACTTTTTAAGTTACAGAATAGTTTCCATGATCCAATTTTTCAGTCCTCTCCATCAGCTAGAGAAAAAAACCCCAAAACCTCACAAACAATATCAAAGTAGGCATGACTGTTGAGTCCTTTCATATAGGTTAGAAGACACCCAAAAAATATCTAGAACAGAGGAAGGAATTAATTGAAACAGAAATATAGTACAGATTTTTTTGGGGTTTCTCCCTCCCCTTCCCCCCTTTTTTTGGTAGTTGTTACTATGTGAATGCCATCAATGAATTAAATCCAGCGAGGTTTCATCTGGAGTAGTGTCCAGCTCAGGGCCCCTCAACATAATAGAGACATGGACCTGCTGGAAAGGGTCCAGAGTAGGGTAACAGAGATGATCAGAGAGCTGAAGCAGCTCTCCTGTGAAGACAGGCTGAAAGAATTTGGGTTCAGCCTGGAGAAGAGAAGGCTCTGGGGAGATCTTATAGCTACATTTCAATATCAAAAGAGGACTTACAGGGAGTCTGGGGACCTGTAGCAATAGGGCAAGAGGCAATGATTTACATTGGAACAGGGTAGATTGAGATTGGACATAAGGAAGAAGTTCTTTACAGTGAGAGTGGTAAAATACTGCAACAGGTTGCCCAGGGATGTGGTTGAGGCCTCGTCCCTGAAGACATTCAAGATCAGACTCAATGTGGCCCTAGACAGCCCAATCTAGTTGGAGGTGTCCCTGGTCACTGCAGGGACGTTGGACAAGACGACCTTTGAAGTTTCCTTCCGACCTGATGCGATCTGTGAATCAGTATTTTAAAAGCACTGAAGACATGGATGGAGTTGAAGGGTGTGAAGGTACTTGTCTCATTCAGCTCCCTTCCTCAGCACCTGAGCAAGTCAGAATACAGAGCACAGGTCAGCCAATCTTGCTGAATCAGGTGAAATAGAAAATTTCATACGTAAACTTAGAGAGCAAAGTACACAGGAGGTTCATCTGAAGAGCACAAGGCACAAACAATTTCTAACTATCAGATAAGGTAGTAAAGTAATTCCTTCCTGTGGGAAATAGGAATGTGATGTCTTCATCTGCTAGAAATGTAATGTCCAGTTCTAGAAAGTTCAGCAACATGAGTAACCATGATAAAATAGCAGATATGAAGTGTATACAGTTATCTGTAATTAAATCAATGCTCCTCTGAGTCAAACGGGATGGTCGCATAGCTTTTTATGCTGCCAGTGAGCTAACTGGAGACTTTTAGAATAGAAATCTCTCAAATTATTCAAAGAATGAAACAGAGACAGAAAACTAATGTTACTATACTGGTTCCTCCAACCCAAAAAAAAAGTTAAAGGTTATTAATAAAGACCTCTCTCCCATAACAAGAATTAAAATTACTCAGGCCATATTTATATTACAAAAAACTACCTGTCTCAAGGACTGAATCCCAAAACAAGTCTGCTGAGCTGGATGAAACCCAAACAATAAAAACAGCTGAATGTGAAAAGTTGTGATTTTGTTTCTAGAGTCTGGTTTACTCTCAAGAGTTAAGAAAGTCATCACAGAACAGAAAGTAAAGTCAGCGATCAGACAACATGCTGGGACCGAAGAAATCTGTATTGCCAGAAACATAACACATACTATACCTGCACTCCTAGGGCAGACATGGCCTTAGAAACGCCCTATTTTTCCCACACCCAGAATGAGAGCATTATAAGGCTTAAACTAAAACCTATGAAAACCAGAAAAATGCAGATACATTAAGGCCTCCCGTTCTACATGTTGCAACATTCAGGTGTTTCCTGAGGGTAGGTAGACTACAGTAAGACAGTTCTGACTTGTCTTAAAGAAGGTAAGTGTTTCACTAACAGAAAGTGACATGATTAATTTCAGAAATTATACGTGCTATTATTTGTAGAAAATAATTTCCTATATAGGAAGGCAATCCTTTGGAATTTTGTCTCATGTTAAAGAGCTGGATATTTAAATTACAAATACAGGAACTCTGAAGTTTACACCACAGTCAGGCCAGCTGTCTATTAATGGCAGTATCCAGAGCAAGCTACTTCAAATGACATTTCAGCAGACATTCTGGAACATTCTGCTCCAAAAGGCAAGTTTCTTCTTAAGGTCCTGACAACTGGTTGCTAGAATTCTTTTCCAAGACCATGTGCTTTGTACCTCCAGCAACCAACTCTGTATGTCAAATAACAGTGCTGAGATGGTAGGCTGACTGCCTATTTCAAGACAGACAGAGTAATGGTCAGCAGAAGAGAATTTCCTCAGCAGCTATTTGCATCTTCAGTCACATCAGCTCACCTGTTAACAGGTGTGGAGCAAACATAACTACCTAAGAGCAACTCAGATGTTATCCCTGGAAGATTAAGTCCTCACGTACACTTTCATTACTTAAGTATTTTCGCATCTCTTAAAAAAAAAAATGTATTCAAGAAAATTATACATATAAATGCTAACCTCCCCCCCAAAAAAGCTGAAATAGAAACAGGAGAACGAGAAGCAAGTAGAATAACAACATGCCATGTGCTAGCTTTGCATCAAGGTAAGTTTTGGGAAGGGTTGGTTTATATGCCTGTTCCCTTACAGAAAAAAAAAAATGCCCACAACAAACTACAACCGAAAGCAAACAAACTAAAAACATCACTTTCCCCGGACGCGGAATCCCTGCTACCCACCCGCAGACCACAGACAGGTGTCCCTCCGTGCACCCACGGGAAGCACCGGCGCCATCCGTGATACCCAGGGCCCTCCCTCCCGCCGCAGCGACAAGCGTTGACCCCACCCGGCCGCCTTCCCGTCGCTTCGCCCACATGCCAGGCCCGGATGACGGGGAAGCCCCGGAGCTCTGCTCACCCGGACAGGGTGCCCTCGTCGCGGGTCCTACGCGAGGAGCAGCTCCCCGCGCAGGCGGGGCCGCGCACCCGACTTCGGGCCCGAGATGTTGTCCCGCCACACGGCAAGGCGAAGCAAAGCAAAGAGAGGCGATGCCAAAGAAACACCGGCAATGACCCGGGATCCGCGAGCCGCACAACTCACACCACTTTATCACAGCCAACTCGCACCACACCAAACGCTTCACCTGCTACGGGCCGCCGGACAGCTACAGCTCGAAGCGCATGCGCGCCGCCGTAGGCTGGCGCACGCAGCTCCTGCAGCGCCGGGACCCCGGAAGAGGAAAGATAGGGGCGGGGCTGCTGGCTGCCCGCGCGCGCACTCTTACAGGCTGCCCGCGCGCCGGCTGTGGTGTCTGTACTAGTGCTGCGCGAGTATTGAGATGGCGTCCTGATGGCGTCCTGATGGCGTCCTGATGGCGTCCTGATGGCGTCCTGATGGCGTCCTGATGGCGTCCTGATGGCGTCCTGATGGCGTCGTGGTGCCCGGGGCAGCGCGCCCGTGGGGAACGGGTGCCGCGGAGCAGGGGCCTCTAGGGGACGACAGGGACAGGAGTCCCTGCTACAGGCCATGGAGTGCAGTGGAGTTTGAGGAGGGGGCAGCTCTAGATGTGCTAGCGGCCCTGGATGCACACAGAGTCTGTTAGAGAGAAGGGGTGCCACTGTATTGGTTTTGAAAAGCTTCTAGAGACCCATCCCACCACGATAGGAACATTGCAGAAAGGAGCATCTTCACTGAAAAACTTTGTGGTTGCATCCTGTTGACCTTTGCCACAACGCATGGGAAGTGTGCAAGAGCTTGAAGCTGTTTCTTGGCTAAGCTGGACTTCTGGGGGAATCAAACAGCATCATTGGAGCCAGGATGCTGCTAGACTTAGCAAATAATGTCCAAAAGAGTACAGGTCATCTCCACACAGGAGCTGACTTTGGTAGAGTCTCACTCCAAGAATGAGAAATTACAGCAAAACCAAAGTCCCAACAGCCATTTACAAAAGAAGGAAAGCAGCACCAAAGAAGTCCAGACACATGTCAGTTTGGCACAAAGAGGGAAAACATGGCAAAAGGAGGTGTTATGAGCCAAGGATCCCCTTACTCTTCTGCGTGGTTGGTAGATAGGAGACTGGAAAAGAAGTACATGGATTTGCCATGAACTGCATATAAAACGGGTAAATAACTAGGCCTAATGGTTTAATAAATACAACTAGAGCAGCAGTTCTTGTTCTGAGAACTGCATGAACACGACCAAACCCCCCAGGAGTCTGTCAGAATATTTTGCATCTGGACGTGAAAGTAATTTCATTTGAGGAAACTGAAAAGGCTGTGTGGAAGGGTTACATAAAGACATAGTTCCCTAAAAAAAAAAAAAGTGGACAGAAGAAAAGCTTTTGCTGTTAACCATGGTATTGTTAAGAACATTGAGCATGCTGATTAAAATACCAGTATGACACTGTCATTTTGAAAATGTGACACAGACCACGTTCCATTCCTGACAGTCCAGTGTACTGTGAGAGAACACTGGTAACACATTCTGCTGGGATATATTTTGAGTACCGAAATACCTGAGTTGGTTCTGAGTTATATTTGAACAACACCATGAGCTGTGTAACCTCTAGACTTCAGATCTGGATCTCTTCCTGTTTGGAGGTTCTGAGGAAAAGCATGCTGTGAATGATACTGCATCATGCTCAGGCATGGTCCTGCTTGTCTTATCCCCAGAAACAACCCTTACCGATCTCTACAGAGGCTGGATTTCTCAGGATAGAGAGTACGTGTGTGGATGCTCACTGAAAGCTCAACGGAGAGTGAGCAACCCGAATTTGTGACAGACAACCAGAGTTCAGTTCAGGCGATGCAGAACAGCTTTGAAATGTGTGACACCATGCCTTCATTCAAGGGGTGACAGGTAGGAGAACTTAGATACTGCACTGTTTAATAGAGAAGTATTCTCAAATAAGTCAATATAAACTTCTGTTTTACATAAATCTACCTTAGATTTATAAATTTTAAATAAATGTATACATTTAAAATAAATGTATGCATTTTAAATAAATTAAGTCTCAGCTTTATATTGAGCATTATGACCTGAATTCTTGCTGGTACAAAACATGCTTGGGTTTGGTAAGACTAATAATATTTCTGTCATTGAACCTTTTCTCCCTTTTTGTTTGATTTTTCATTGCTACAGGTCTCATTTACTCTGTGCTTACAGTGATTACTGCCAGTGGCAACAGGATTTTCTGTTTTCAGATGCTTTTTTGTGGTTTGCTTGTTTATCCTAAAAATGAGTGTTTTGGCAAAGGGCTATGAGCTTTTCGTTCACTTGTTTAGTTTGGTCACACAACAGAAGATTGAAAAGAATATTGGTCATGTGTGGCTGCATGTTTACTCTGTTTAGGTGTTTCAACACTTCTATTTAAATTTTTAAAAGAATAGTATTGAATCTCTTCTTCCAGGAAAAGATGTAGAAATCATCTTTCATGGCTTAAGAGAAACAAAAGGAAGTATTTTATCCAACAAGGCAGTTAAATAATAGGTCTCGTGTGGTTACTGAACAATTAATAAAGGTGTTGATGCATGGACTTTGTAAATGCTTGTGGAACAAAGGGTCTTTTGTCATAACACAGCAGAAGAACAAAATATTTGGCTTACTTTAGAAGCACAGCCAGGTTAGAAGAAGAATGTTGGGGCAATGAGTGAATATGAAAGGTGTTTCTCCCTAATGTGCTCTGGACTGCTGCCCCAGTCAAAAGCAGTAACCCAAAAAGTGATCATCACAGCCCTGATTTTTTGTGCCCTTACATGTGCTCGTCTTCCAAACATGAAGAGTGCATACAGGCCCAGGGTTTTGTCAAAAGGAGGAGAAATAGGACACATATTCCACAGGGATTTCATATTATATTCACTTCCAAAACAAGTCTTATTTTACTAGTAAGAGAAGGCCAAGGAAGAGGAACTGCTCTTTTGCGCAGTTTCTCCAAACTCTCAGTTGGCCCAAAAGTTGCAAAGGAGTTCCGACATGATATGGTACAGAGCATCAAAGGTGCTTTCTTCTTGATATGCTGTCTCTGCTAATCATTTCTTATTGTTAAATTATCATCATTCTTTCTTCCTTTAATTTTGAAACATTTATGGTAAAGATGAAGTTGTAGATGGATACAAGAATCTGAAAGATCTGTACTTAGGAAAGGGAACATACTTAGATAAAGTTGAAATATAAAAGAAAACCAAGCCATTATTAAAAAAAACCTTCATTGGAGAAAAAATTTGCAACCTCATCTACTGGGTGAAATTCTGTGACATGTGATAGGCTTCAGGTTGGAGCAGGAGATCATACAATATCTCTTTCATACTTGGATATTTATTTTAAAATAACTTACTTATTAATAAAACCTGTATGTGGAATGTCTTTTCTTACAGAATTGGAGGTTTGTTTTAATGCCAATGACACAACATACAAATATAAAAAGAAAAGGAGATTTAGTGCCCCTCTGCTAAAGGTGAAGCAAATACTTCAACTGCATTTATTCATTCTTTGGTTGAGGCCAATGAAAATTTAGAGGCTTCATTTTAGCAATATTCTTCTATCCATGTAGTAAAGAAATAAGTGATAGAAGGAACAATGGTAACTGTAGCAAAATATCACAAAATCATAGGATCGTAGTATGGCTTAGGTTGGAAGAGATCCTAGAGATTGTCTACTCCAACCTCCCCACCATGGTCAGGGATGCCTCCCAACTAGACTTGGCTGCTTAAGGCCTCATTCAACCTGACCTTGAACACCCCCAGGGAGGAGGCATCTGCAGCTGCCCTGGGCAGCCTATTCCAGAGTCTCACCACCATTGTACTGAAGAACTTCCTAAGAAGTTAGACTTTAATTCGATAATGTGAGGTTAATAAAGCTATTTATTTTTAGACCAACCTAATTCAATACGGTACCTACTAAATTGTATTTAGTGATCTAGTGATCACTAGTCACTAGATTTAGTGATCACAAAATCAGTTTGTTTCTATAAGAAGAAAAAGAACTGAGTATGTGGTGTTTTCAGACAAGCACCTAATCTTTCCAGTTCAGATAAAGTATTATGAAAGCATCTTTTTTCTTCTATCACTTATTTCTTTAATTTTAATACATGGATAGAAAAAATAATATTAAAATTAAACCTCTTCTTCTCTGCTAGTCTTCAGTGTAGCTTCTGTTGTGTGGAAAGCATGTAGAAAGTTGGGTTTACTTATTCAGCACAATTCCATCAGAGAAATCTTCTCATGGTATTGTTATTTTCTGACAGAGAAATCTACAAGATTTACACTGCTGTCATGAAAGATTTACTGTTTACTCCAGAGCAGGATAGATGTCATGTTTTCCTGGAAATAAAAATTATTTGGATTTGTATTTCAGATGTTGATTGTTGCTTTGGGAGCTTTTCTGTGTCTGAAGTGTGAAATCTGTTAAGGCCATCTCTGCTGACTCTTTAAGGTGGATTGTAATTTGTTTGGTATCTTCGTTTTTCTAGTTGCAGTTTAATACTATGACCCTGAGAATGGCGAGAAGTATCTTCATATTCCTCTGGCTTCTGTATTCCTGCGTTATTTCTAGTAACCACTGGGTGTCGTGTGTCTCTTTGCATTACAGCATCCAGGATGGTCAAACTTCATCCAGTAAAGGACTACTTGTGGACTTAATTTTTGTTGAGCATAAAAAGGATTTTACCTTATTTAGATAAACTTATAATAAATATTCTCAAATCTTATTTTAAAACAATATTATTTTTATAGGAAGGTCAGCAAATATGAGATAGGGCTACTACAAATAACAGCCTAATTCTCTGCATGGTTTATTCCCAATGCCATTTACCCAGATGACCGAGTGACATGTCGTTTGATGGAAAAAAACCTAAGATGTCACTATGTAATTAAAGATAACTTGATAACATAAAAGGATAACATAGCAAAATTAAATCTGCACTGGTGATCTCACATCTGTACTTTCCTAATTGATGAGAACTATGTACGATATAGCTATATTTGAGAGTGTTATTGTGATAAGGGTTTTGGCCTGTTTTTTCTTGTAATTTTTACAAACAAATACAGGCAAATACAAGCAAATGCTTTACTTTGTGTGCAGGAATAACTAATGTACTTCACACAGAAGAAAATTCGAGCCTTGAACCGTTGGTACAGACCTCTGCTCCAGTGGATTAAAGACTGGCCATATTAATTGCACATAGAAGGATTACATTTTCTCCTGACTAGTCATTAGAGAGATCATATGATGCAGTAACATTGATAACAGCTATGTGCTATGTCTCATAGAACAGATAGATCAGCCAAGGGTATAGACTGGACATAGGCTTTCCGAGAGGCTCAGATGCCACTGTGGCTCAATTGCTTCCCCTTTAGACTTGTTGTGTTAGATGACTGAATTCATCTGTTGTGTGTGGGTTTTCTTAGTAGTGGTTGAAGCTTTGCTTAATAATATGATTGTGAAATGTTCAGAATTACTGAAGCCATTGAAAGGACAAATATAGAACTGGTTCTTAGTTTTCAGAGCAAAATATTTTCTGTGTTAGGGGATAGAAGCAGGATCTATTTATCTATTTTACCTTTACCTAGAAATCTAGATTGCACAGACTACCACAGCAAACACAGTTTGTGTCCAAGGCTATGGGTATTGTGAGGGCTTATAGGAGCAGACCCAGAAAATGCTTGCTGAGTGCTGATTTTTCCAGTGACCTGTGTATAGTGTAGCCAAATCTGAACAGATTTTTATGAGTCTAGAAGGTAGGGCCATGATGGTAATACTTCACAGTTCTTCAGATAAATTTTCTAAACTTACGAAGTGTAGCAGCAATTCTGAAGAAGTCTGATTGCACAAGAGGATGTTGGTATAATTTAAAACATGCTTTTGTTCTGGAGCCATTTATGGACCTTGCTGAGGTCCATAATTGCTATGTTTACAAAATTCTGGTCAGGGAGAAGCTATAAACAAGTTACGGTTTCAAGTCAGATAGCAGAATAGACAGAAGATAACAAGTGGATTCCAAATCCACATGCAAGGCTGATTTCTGTTACGCTGAATTCAGAAGGGTCTACAGGAGCTCACCACTCTTGAAAATGGGGGCATTTGTTTCTATGTCTTTGGGAAAGTAAACAGCTACTTGGACAGTAATTGTCTTCCAGACAAAAGTAAGACCTTTAAAGAAAATGTGTCAATATTGATGAAAAGTTCACTGAAAAAAAGACCTATTATATTTTGACTTTTACAGTGGTAATACAGTGTTAATCAGTACACTGCAAATCAGAAAAAGAAAAAAAAGAAATTAAATTTGGTGATGTTCTATTTTGCTTTATAAGAGTTGAAATAAATATAGTTACTGGGTTTGTTAAAAAACTTGGAATTTCCTAGAAGGTAGAAATACTCTTCTTTTATTAAAATTAATACAGGGCTCTCTATTTCCAACCTTTGAGAACAAGTTTTAATCTTTTTATCCAAGTCCTCAAGTGCAGTTTGCACAGTGGTCAGATAAAATGGAGGATTGCATTCTGGGAACAGTAATGCCTGAAAAATGTATGTGTCTGATCCACAGATAATTTATGTGATTGGATTCATGATACTCTGCTGTAATATTATTTTCCTTTGTATTGTTGTTACATGGAAAGAAATAACATTGTTGCTAAATGTTTGTATCTTCCTGCAGACCGCAGAAAGTAACCTGTAATGAAATATCAGACATGACAAGCATACCCAGGCTGTCACACTCTTGACCAGCTCTGCTTTAGTAGGGCAAAAGCAAAGTATGCTAAGGATGGTAGAATATTTAGCAGGTATTTGCGGCATTTGTGGCTTCAGGACTAGCCCTGTGTAGATGTAAGACTGATTTAGACATTTTTTCAGTTTTGCTTAAGGGTGGAGAAAATCATCCAGTAAGGGAGGATGTAGGGGTTTTGGTTTTTTTTTAAGGAAACTCTCCACATGATGGCAGTAAAAAACCTTTGGAATTCAGAGGTAGTTTCTGTTTCACCTTCAAAAGCCAAAGGGAAAAAAAAACAACCCAAGATGAAGAACTGAGTATGTGACCGAGCTTTTAGATTTCCCATTTTTCTCCTGGTACTCCTTAAATTGCCCAGATAGTTTTCTAGACAGCAAGGCTACATGCAGCTGGGCACAAGGAGAATAGGTCATCTGTCACATTATACTAGGGCACAGTGTCACTCAGAGGCACAATTTCAAAAGATATTTTTGGTTTCTTATCCTGTGTATTAATGTACAGAGGGAGAGGATAAGGAAAAAAGAGCTTGTTGTTAATGTCCAAAACCTTGTCCCTGACCAAAGAACTTGGAGACTGTAGCTCATTACTTCAAGCCACATAACAGAAGGCATTTGGATAAGGACCCAGTTTGCCTCAACTGGGCATTTGACCAACTTGGTTTGATCGCTGTAACAATGCCAGACAGGGATTAGTTGTGGAATGAGTTTGCAGTTGCGACTGAGCCTGTCTAGAGTACTTGGATAGCCTGGTGTATGGAAGCACTTAGAGGGGAGTGTATTTAAAGAACCCAGAGGCAGCTGTGTGACTAAAATTAAAATGCGTTTTTCTTGTATTGTTTTTGCCTGGTTTCCTGTTGCACACTCTGAACCTGTCTTACGAGAGCAAATGGGCAAAGGAAAGGGATGAGTCAAAGTAGTGAAATCGATCCTAGAAATTCCTGCATTGCTTTTTGCAGCTTAGATGCACCAGAGATTTCACATGAAAAGGCCTGTGGCTAAAACATTTTTTTAAGTCTCCTCTTCATATTCATATGCCTACCACTTCATTCCTCATTTAATTCAGCCCACAGGTTTTCTTTTTGTGTGTGTGCAAGTAATGCTGCTCCATACCTTTCTCCACATCTTTCTTCCCTAGAACACAGAAAGTCTAATTCTGCAGTTCATAGCACCAAAAATAGTTCTCTATAGTTGAACAAAACTTGTAAAAACATCAAATACGTGGCAGAAAAATACTTCTGGGTGAATGAAGGTACAACTTACATATGAATCAGACTAGAATCTCTAAAACAAAACTGCAAACAAGAATGGTTTATAATCAGTACAGCAGTTGTTTCTTTAGTAGAGATACAGTTTTCTTTCAAAGAGGCTATTACTTAGAAGTCATAGCATAAAAGATACTTAGCAATAAATTTATACTCAGACATTTCTGACATAGGGAATTAGGAAATAGATTTTTCAAACTGATCATATAGGAAGTCTGTAGCAGAGTCAAAAAACCATGAGAATGGTAAGGGCAGTTCCTGTCCACTGTTTCCCGCTGATCATATGCTTTATAGAGGTTGACTAAGAACTCACATAGTCTGATGCCCTAAAAGCTGCTTTAAAGTTAAATACAAAACTCTAAGTTATGGGCAGCCTGGGATATTATTCACTTTGAGCTTTTAGCAAAGGAAAAAGGCATGTTTATCTGTCATGGCAGATGTAAAGGGGCTATCAAAAAAACCCCAAACAAACCCCAAACCTGAAACAAAACCATAGCTCCCCTCCAAAACCAGCAACTCTGTTAATTACGTCTGCTTTAAATGCCCTATAAATATTTTCTAATAGGTTTACATTTTAAATAATATTAAAAAAACCAAAAACCCAACCAAAACCCAACAACAACCAAAAAACCAGCATGTGTTATGCCAGATAGCTTTCCTGAACAGTAGGATACTATTAAGAAATGAGATAAAATGGCCAGCCTATATTGCTACTGGTAAATGAGAATGTGTGTAATTCCAGAGTTTTTGAAAAGGCTGATCAGAAGTAATAAACATGTTTTGTGTAGCTCATCCTTTGCTGGTATAGCAAAACTTTGTTTTCAAAAGGGATTAGATTCTTTGTGTTCGTGTAGTATCTCTGTCCCTGGCAAAGAAAGTTACACACAGGATACTCAGAACCCCCAAGCCAGCAGCACTGAGAGTCACATTAGCGTTTTGAACTCTGGCCATGTCAAGGGTACTCTAGAAACAAAGAAACAAAAAACCAGAGGTAGTCAACAGAGTCTGACTAAAACAACAAAACTGAAACTGTTACTGGTGTAAATCAGCTTTCTGCATCAGCAATCGTTTTGGCGAATGTTTTCGGTATTCTACTGAAATCTGTCGGGTGAGTGACTCAGGAACAGAAGTCCCATTAAGCGCTGCTAAACACTGTGGCTTTCACAAGTAACAACTTCTCTGTCATACAGATAATGCAGCTCTGGTATCCGTGTAGGTTTTCTGCAAGAAGAAAGAATGGTGATTACATTTTATGTTTTGTTTTTCCTCTTCAGAAATAGTTCCACTGTGAACGACCCTGTGTCACTGGTAAGAGAAGTTCAGTATGCCATTTTGGTGCTACAAAAGGGCCTGTTGGTAATTTCGAATTTTCAATGCGTGTTTCCCAAGTCCTCATAAAGTTCATTGAGGGTCTCTGTTATGTGCAGTCTAGGGCTTGCTACAATTTCCTCATACAATTTAATCTGCTGTCTGGATGGCCTCCAGTGTACAAGCAACTGACAATCTAGTCTTTGGAATTGATTTCCTGGAATCATGGAAGGCCTGCTTGGCCTCCAGATGACAGATGTGTGCTGGAGCTCTCAGTGCAGCTAGATGCTTTGCAGAGAAGAGAGAAAAATTGCCTCATTTCAGCATTTTCTGTAAGCTTTTAAATCTTCTAGTGATTTTAGGGATAAAGTTATTCCTAAAATATGAGCATTGTTCTGAGTGGGCATTATTAATAATAATCTTTTGCTTTCTGTAGCACTTATCATTTGGGGATCTTCATGGGTTTATTCTTTAGACAAACACCCCACTTATGAATTTGATAACTACTGTTATAGTCATTTTACAGCTGGGAAACCAAAAATTAAAGGACAGAGTTGACAAAGTTTGTACTCCAGGGTAGTGTAATCACCAGAAAGGTTTAATCTTAGAGTTTACTTGAAGAAGCTAATGTGGATTCACACTATAACTCTCTTGTCTTCACTTGGATTACACCTGTACTTTATTTAAAGCACATGAAAAGTACACCTTTTTCTTGGTAAATACATAAGAATTAGAATGAGAAAAGAACTCCTATCTTATTTTCCAATTTTAAAGTGAAACATTCCACCTATTTATCATCCATGCATAGTAAACACAACTAAGCCTGGACTATAGGTACTATTCCTGGTATAGAGCAAGCCCATCTCTACAGGGCTGCTCTAATCCACTCCATCACCCAGCCTGTGTTTGTGCTTAGTATTGCCCTATCTGCGTTGCAGGACCTTGCACTTTGCCTTGTTGAACTTCATGAGGCTGGCATGGGCTCACTGCTGTAGCTCATCAAGGTCCCTCTGGATGCTATCCCTTCCCTCCAGTGTGTCAACCACACCATATAGGTGTTGTAAGCAAATTTGCTGAGGGTGTACTCAATCCCACTGTCCATGCCACTGACAAAGATATTAAACAGCACTGGTCCCAGTACCAATCCCATGGGATTGCACTCATTGCAAGTCTCCGTTTGGATATTGAGCCATTGGTTACAACTCTTTGAGAGTGGCCATCTAGACAATTCCTTATCCATCAAGTGGTCCATCAAATCCATGTCTTTCCAATTTAGAGGCCAGAATGCATGCAGTGCAGCAGTGAATTCTTTGCAGAGGTCCAGGAAGATGAGGTTAGAATATAGTAGCCTTGTGCTAAATAGGATGTGGATGAGACTGTGAGAGTGGAAGAGAACTTGTGTGAGCAGACCTGGAAGTATCCATGATCCTTTTGAAGGAAAGACAGAATAGCAAAACAGAAAAAGAGGTTTTCAAGAAAACAGACAACAAACTCAGGATACAAGAAGATCATATGTTGTGGAAGAGAAGTTTGAAGGAATTAAGGAATTTAGGACTACCTGATGAAAACCATGCTGTTCAGAAATTAATGATCCCAATGCAAGGAATGAATAGCAAGCATAGAGCAAGAAGTCATCTGGTTAAATCATATACATTGACCCCAAACATGTGAAAGAGTCGTAGAGGAAATGAAAATTATGTGAGATTACTAGGATTAGTATAAAGGAATGTGTAAGTACGTGGGGACAGAAATCAAAGAAGAACAAAGCACAGAAGAAGTTATAATTAAGAGGAACAAGAAACCTTTTATAAGTGACCAGCTTAAAAATATGTTTTTATAAAGAACATTACAGTTTATGACTACTGAGTTTCTGCTTGAATTCCATGAGGAATAAGTGAAAGACTGAGAAACTATTCAATACTCAGTTGAAAGAGAAAACTAGTAACGCAGGATGTCTTAGGTGAAACATTTAATACCTTTTTTGTTTCAGTATTCACTGAAGAAGACTGCTGTAATCGTGTGGCTAATACAGTTATTATGAAAAACAAAGGAGCCTGATGTTACAGCCTAATAAAATGGGCTCAGAGCACTGACAAAAACTATTTTTAGCTGTCAGTAGGCATCTCTGATAACCTGGAGGTGCTTGCTAAATCTCTAAGAAATTGGAAAAGAATAAATGTAGTGCTTAAGGGTAAAAAAGGAAAAAGATAGGGAATTTGACATCAGCCAATTTAACTTCAATCCCTAAAAGAATATTAGGGCAAATAAACAAGTACACATCTGGAAGATAGTAAAGATACCTCTATCAGACAGAATGAACCTTGAGTACAGCCTATGTTAAACCAATCTGTTTTCCTTCTGCTTTGGGCTTACTAAATTTTTTATAAGCAAAGCAGGAAAACTTGTTAAGAACACTATGATGGGTAGATCAGTGCAGAACTGTTCAGAAAGCATATTCAGACAATAGTTAATAGTAGTAGTAGGAAAATAACAAAAGTAATCAGCACTGTCAAATTGGGAGCAGATTAGCAACTGGGTTGAACAGGCATCTCCTGTGTCTCATACTATTTGGTATTTTCAGTAGTGCCTTAGGAATAGAATACAGATTATGTTTACTCTATTTACAGATGGCAGTAAGCTGGCCACAGCAAGTTAGAGGACAGAACTCAGATTCAAAATGGTATTGGCCAGTTGGAGAAGCAATCTGGAAAACTGGAAGCAGTTCAATATAGAGAAATGAGAAGTTTCATATTTAGGTGGGATTAAGCAGCTTTAACAGCTTGGAATAGGAAATAATTGCCCGGGCCTTAGGAAAGGATCTAGAGGATAGAGTAGGCCTCCCTTGGGTGCAAAACCAGAAACACAGTCTGTAAGATACAGGAAATTATGGTACTCGGCATCAGTAGATCACCATAGTTAGCATTTAGCATTACACTCCATGAAAAGGTGAGTTAACTGAAGGGAGTTCAAAGGAGAACAGTGAGAGTGATCATGAGGAAAGTCTGAAGAACTGGTGGTGTTTATCTATAGGAAAAAAACATCTGAGATGAAACAGGTCTTCAGATACGTCTTCTGGGCTACCACAGAAAGAAAGGGGATTATTTTTGTCCATGTTCAATGTGGAGAGGACAAGAAATAAGAGGTTTAAATGCAGCTATAGAGATTCAGAATAGATATTGGGAGGAATAAGTAGCAATAATACAGCATTGGCATATGTTGAACTGCTGGAGCAGGTCCAGAGGGGGGCCACAAAGATGCTCTGAGGGCCAGAGCAGCTCTGCTATAAGGACAGGCTGAGAGAGTTTGGGCTCTGCAGCCTGGAAAAGAGAAGGCTTCGAGGAGACCTTAGAGTAGCCTTCCAGTATCTGAAGGGGACCTACAGGAAGGCTGGGGAAGGACTATTGACAAGGTCTTGCAATGACAGGACAAGGGGCAATGGGTTTGAACTGGCAGAGGGGAGATTGAAACTGGATGTTAGGAGGAAGTTGTTTGCAGTGAGGGTGGTGAGACACTGGCACAGGTTGCCCAGGGAGGTTGTGGCTGCTCCCTCCCTGGAGGTGTTCAAGGCCAGGTTGGAGGAGGCCTTGAGTGACCTGTACTAGTGGGAGGTGTCCCTGCCCATGGCAGGGGGTTGGAACTAGATGATCCTTGAGGTCCCTTCCAACCTTACCATTCTGGGATTCTATGGTTCTATGTTGTGAAGAAATTATGTCAGATTTTCAGTAATAAGAGCTCTTTATGTTCAGGATACTCATGATCAGAAATGTTATTGGTATTTCTGTCTTGCATTAGGACAACAGATAGATGAGATGAGCTCTCAAGGTTCTTTCCAGTAGCATATTATGTCAGAAGTTTGCCCTCCAATCCTGGCTATTCCAGTCCTGTCTACATGTCAAACACTTCAGACAACAGCAATAGCTACCAAGCACTTTCCACCAATATTCACTTCAGAACAATTCTATTAAAAGGAAACAGATATTCTCATTTGGATAATACAAATGTTGGGAGGATTATAGCTGTATCTGTCAAGTACCATGTAGAGTTTGGGGCAGAAATCATTAGGCTTATATGTAGTAGATATTTAAACCAAAAATAACTTACATGTTTTCACTGTTAAAGTCACCATCATCTGCACTCGACCTTCATTTCCCCTTTTCTCATGCTTTTCACACATTCACACATTGCATTGTGTTGGAAGGGAACCACAAAGGTCATTTCGTCCAACCCCCATGCAGTGAGCAGAGACACCTCTGACTAGATCAGGCTGACCAGGGCCACGTTGAGTCTGATCTTGAATGTCTCCAGGGACAGAGCCT
Source organism: Eubucco bourcierii (assembly GCA_013396675.1). Lineage (NCBI taxonomy): Eukaryota > Metazoa > Chordata > Aves > Piciformes > Ramphastidae > Eubucco > Eubucco bourcierii. The sequence continues at coordinate 49,018 of VWZE01012098.1, read as the reverse complement.
CAACCACATCTCTGGGCAGCCTGTTGCAGTATTTTACCACTCTCATTGTAACAAACTTCTTCCTTATGTCCAACCTAAATCTATCCTGCTCCAGTTTAAAATCATTGCCACTTGTCCTATTGCTACAAACCCTTCTCAACAGTCCTTCCCCAGCCTTCCTGTAGGTCCCCTTCAAGTATTGAAATGTAGCTATAAAGGTCTCCCCAGAGCTTTCTCTTCTCCAGGCTTAACAGCCCAAATTCTTTCAGCCTATCTTCATAGGAGAGATGCTCCAGCCCTCTGATCATCTTGGTTGCCCTTCTCTGAATCCACTCCAGCACATCCATGTCTCTCTTGTACTGGGGGCTCCAGAGCTGGGCATAGGGCTCCCAAGTGAGATCTCACCAGAGCAGAGTGGCAGAATGACCTCTCTCGACCTGTTGGCTGTACTTCTTTTGGTGCATCCCAGGATATGATTTGCCTTCTGGGCTGCAAGTACACATAGTTGGCTCACATCCAGCTTCTCATCCACCAGAACACTCAAGTCCCTTTATGCAGGGCTGCTCTCAGTTTCATCATCCCTCAACCTGTATTGATATCAGGGGTTGCCCCAACCTAGGTGCAGAATCTTCCACAAGCTTTTTTAAAAACTTCATTGGGAGCTTCAGATATATTTCTAATTTATTAAGAAATTTTTGGCTCCACCTAATGAACTTCTGAAAGTCATATTTGTAGTTCAGGTAGAAATTGCAGTTTTTGTATAAAGCATCTTCTCACCAGGGCTTAGCACAGTTACAGTTACAAACTGAGAACTTAAGAGCATTGTTCTTATAGCCCAGTAGCATGGTGGTTAAGTCAGAACACAGTGTGTGTTGAACTCTTTAACAGAAAGGGGGTTCCAGACCTCTGGTGACTTAAAAAAGTCAATATTCTTTTTTAGGGGGGATAAAAAAACCCCAAACCCAAAAAATGTGAATTTGAAACAGTTAGGTCTTGTTTAACTTTTTGTATGTGAAATCTTTGTCAAATATATGTTATAAAAATAGAAAATACTTTTTCTTTCTGCTAAGCATTAACATAGTTACAGAACTAGAAGCTTTACAGGTAATCCTTGATATTCTTAGTAATAGGAGAACAAGGATGGAGCTAAATAGCAGGTAAGAGTATCATGTCATTAAGGATGGATTTGATCTGCTAGAAATAAATGTAAGATAGATCATTGGGGAACATAATTAGCACATCTGATTTTCATTCTCTACAGTATTCAAGAAGTGGTTATTTTTATGGTGATTTTAGTAAATTGAAAGCTTTTTATTTAAAAAGTGAGGAAAAAATATTGGAAATCTCGAAGTTACAAAAACAGCTAATTTTTTTCCAAAGGGAAATGTAAGCATTGTCAAGAGTTGTTAAATCAAAAATCATAAGACAAAAAGAATTCACACTTATTTTATAAAGAAAATTAGTTTCTTCAGCATCTCTGCCTCAGATGAATGAAGCTTTGTCTGTTGAAGTGGAAGAGAAAACATGGGTTTTATGATCTTCCAAGTGAGACATCTTCAGTGTTATTGAACATTAGCTACAATGAAAATGTAATTCCCTACTCTAGGTCTTCCAGTAGCTCTTCAGCAGCAACCTCCTTTCAGAGCACTCTCAGTTCATCTTTTAAAACCTCAATATGACAGATCAATTGGCGACTGCACCTTAAAGAAAAAAAAAAAAAAAAGAAAGAAAGAAAGAAAAAAAAAGACAGAAATGAAGGCAAAGGCTTGAACTTGATAGAAAGTTGCAGCCTTTTTTCTTCTAAGAACATCACCTCCAGTGTAGCACAAAGTGAGCAATTTAAAAGTGATTGAAGCACTTTGCCCTGAATACTCTCATTCAGACAGATTTAAATTTGTGGTTTCATATTAGATACTGTAAGTGAAGACACAGAGGAAAGAAATTAAAGGAACAACTAAAAGAATCAACTTTGACGTTAAAGCAGACTGTTCGTGGCACATGAGAAATGATCCAATAATGGATACAAGTATCCATAGAGAAAAATGAGTTCCTACTTAATGCTATTGATTTTCTGTCTGAAAACCAAAGAATATTGTGTCCAGGTTGGTACAGATATCACCTACTAGTTCAAAAGATAAACATAAAAGGGATTTTTCATTTGTTCGAATGATGGAAATAAAGAGAATGAAGATATTTACATTTTTTAAAAATCACTTTAGACATTTGTGTGGTAGATTATATTCAATGTAACTGTGAAATAATGTAGCATCTGACACTAACACAGCACAGCCAGGGAATTCATATTCTGTCTTGCAACCATCAGTTTCATGTTTGCTTGTTTTAAACAACAGAATTGATGCTGCACCTTCCCAACAACGTTTGGAGGAACTCCATGCCAAGTTGCTGACCTGGTTTTCATTTACAGTTGTCTTGCATTGCATAAAATAACCTAAACACACCTCGAAGTCCATTTTGCACCAACCTAAACACACCTCGAAGTCCATTTTGCACCAACCTAAACACACCTCTAAGTCCATTTTGCACCAACCTAAACACACCTCTAAGTCCATTTTGCACCAGCCTAAATACACCTCTAAGTCCATTTTGCACCAACCTAAACACACCTCTAAGTCCATTTTGCACCAACCTAAACACACCTCTAAGTCCATTTTGCACCAGCCTAAATACACCTCTAAGTCCATTTTGTAATAACCTAAACACACCTCTAAGTCCATTTTGCACCAACCTAAACACACCTCTAAGTCCATTTCGCACCATCAAGGAGTATTATGTCTTTTTTTATTATGTTTTTTTGTTGTTGTTTTTGTTTTTGTTTTTTTGTCAAAGGAAATCAGATTAGAAGATCTCTGTACCTTAATCAGAAATAACACAGGCATTCAGATTTGTGTTGAGCCCAGAGTGAGCTGTGGACAGAACACAAAAGACTTTACTGATTTTGTTTTACAGAGATGCTGGATTACAAAAGCTATTATGTTGTGGTTTTGAGGGCCATAAAGTTTATGGACATAGAAGTCTACAGTCAGAGTCACAATGTAAAAATGGCGTCAATGGCTAGAACCACGCAGGCAGAAAAGCTGTTCTTTGATTGCTACTGAGCTTTTTACAATTTGAGATGGTTTGTTGGGGTTTTTTTTTCCTACTAACAGCAGTGATTGTTAATTCAATTGCTAGACTTGGGTCTGCATTTAGGAAAAAGTAGCAGAAATGTGGTAGGTAGGCTCTAAACCTACTTTTCTTCCTTTTAACACTTACAAGCTTTGTACATGACATGTGGGAAGAAGTTATGTCACAATTTATGTCAGAGTAGTAAAACTTGAGAGTAGAATCAGAATGGATAAATACTCAAATTCTGAAATATGTCAGTTTTGCAAAATATATACAGTTCTGTTCAGCAAACTCAGTATGCTGCTGTGGTGATTCAGATTAATTTCATTGAACTGTCTATCTCTGAAAATCACTGCTTTTAAATATTCCAGAGCCTAGCAGTAAAATCCACTGAGCATTCTTTGTCTCCTTCCCTATCGTGGGTCTCCTTTCTAAAGCAAATGGTCCATTTAGAAAAACTCTCTGAAAGGACTAGCATGGATCATGACCACAAGAGCAGCCATCTTTCTTGTGAAGTACCATGGCAACAGAGAGGAAAGTATAAGATCTTTTTCTGTGTGTCTTAAAGCTGCCTTTTCTTGCCAATAGGGAGAATAGAAGAGAGAAAAGAAGCTACCTAACATCCAAAGGAACGGGTAGGAAAGGATAGTTACGAGGGTACAGCTAGGAGTACAATATTTGTCAAGACATGAGAACAACACAAGCTAGGATCAGTAAACAAGCAGGGAGGAAAATAAATTCTGTCACTAACAGAACATATAACTGAGTCCCAGTGTTCCTTTACTGTTACACAACATATCTGAAATCTACTAGTAAAATGCATCTTATGCCCTGTTACCATCTGACCTGTATTGCAGCTTACCATTTATACCAGTGATTTTGTGCAGTCTGACTCTGACAGCAGCATCTCTTCTAAATTTAAAGATTAGAACCCTATTATTATAGAGATCAACACAGGTCCACATGGTGAAATTTGCATTCACCTCTAATTAATCATTTACTCCATGAAGCTGGAAGAGTAATAAGGTTGTGCTAACATTCTAGAAACTAAGCAGACTGATTCAAATAATTATAGATCTGCTATCCTGGCATCAATCCATCCCAATATAATGGAAAGTTATTAAGGACTTATTAAAAAATACTATAACTATTTATAATAATATTGTCTATTATTACTATTATAATAATAAAAATAATACTACTGTAAAATAATGGAAATATCATTAATACCAGTTAAACTATGTTCATAGAAAATACATCTAGTCAAAGAAATTTGATTCACATGTACTGTTTACTAATTTGTAGAAACAGTAGATAGAGATTCTTATAAGGTGGTTGAATTGCTGATAAAAACCCCCACAATCCATTCTGATTCATAATGAACCCTACACAGTGTCAGCAAGACACATGCTGCTCTGGTTGAGAAACTTGCAACACAAAACAGTAGTTGTCAATAGGGAATTGTCATGAAGGGAGTTTACCTTGTGGAAGGATTCATGTTAATGCTGTCAGTAGGCTAGTGGAAGTCTGAAGCAGTTCAGTATTTTCCCTGTTATTTTAGTAAATAAATGGTACTGAGCATATTTGTAAAACTTGTGGATAATATAAAAATGAGAGAAATAAGAAATACTGAATGAAACCAGGGCGGTTTTACAGGATTGTTTCATTAAGTTCTGCTCATTCAAAGAAAGTTCCATTTGAACATTGCCAAAAGCAGGAGCATATATTTAGGGACAGAAAACATACTGTCTGCTGGTCTCTAGGAAGAGGAATTGTTTTCTTGAAAACAGCAATTCTGAAAAGATTTCAAGGTCACAGTGGACAAATAACACTGTGAAGATAGGTCATTTGAATGGGAAATGGACCACTTGAGGGGTCATTTAAATTTTGGATATGGAATTGGCACTGGAATCCTGGATAAGTTTCTGGGGCTGGCATTTTAAAAAGAACTGTGAACACTTTGCATGGTAGAGAGCAACAGAAATAATTCTGAACAATTACTCTGTAGTGAAAACTGAAGAGTCCAATCTGCTGTTGAGGGATAGGGAATGGTAGGAGGGGAGAGAGGGAGATATCATTCACAAGTTATTTGATCACAATATGCAAGCATTTTCCTGTGGAGAAAATCCCACATTCTAAAGGATTTTTCATTTTAGGGGAGATAAGCATATTACAGTAGCATCCTCTTGTGCTGGAACCCATATCCAAATAAACTCACATTAGAAACAAAACTCAATTTTTGTAGCAGTGACAGAATAAAACAGAATATGGAGATTATTAATCTCCTAAAATGAAGTTTCACTAAAGAAAAACAAATAATCTTCAAATCAAAATAGAATTGGTTTGTGGTTTGTGAAAAAATAAGTTGGTAGCCTTAGTACAGAGTGAAATTTAATAGACTTCCAGTATGCCAGAGATCCAATTGAAGGATTTTAAAGTATTTGATGACCTATGAATTTATATTAAAAAAATACATTTTACTTACAAAGATAACTCAAAACATCTTTAAAGTTCTAAGTTAGGCATTCAGAAAATGCTCAGAGTGTAGGCTTCTTGGGCAAACTTAACTCTAAATTGCTTTATCTGTGGATGATGAAATTGTCCAGTGACATATCCTTAGATGTTGGAAGGCATGTAGAAAAAGAATAACATACAAAAGAGAGTAAAAGGCAGTGTCTGGTAGAGCAGTGAAACAGTACCATGGCAATATTATGTGATCATGCAGTCGTAAATTTATTCTAATTAATATGCATGAACAAAACTACTGCTGGCATTTACCAGCTTGCGAATGTTTGTCTCTGCAACATCTGTGATCCTGTAATGGGAGAGTGACATCAAAGAGGCCAAGGCAGTCAAATAGGAAAAGAATATCCTAAGGGCAGATACGTATCAGAAGGCTATAGAGGGTTTAAAATATACCGTGAGGGAAAAAAATACCTCTTTTAGGGATTGTTTCTGCATTTAGAATAATTGTTTGAACTAAATTCTTCATTTACTTTGCCCTGCCATAGATTAATTTCAGACAAATCTTAAAGCCTATTATGTTTAATTACTTGCCAGACTAATCAGTTACCTTAGAATCATAGAGTTGTCAGGGCTGAAGAGACATCATGATTCATCTCTCTCCAAATCCCCTGCCAAGGGCAGGGACACCTCACACAAGATCAGGTTGCTCAGAGCCCCATCCAGCCTGGCCTTAAAAACGTTCAGGGATGGGCCTTGTACCACCTTCCTAAGCAACCTCTTCTAGTGTCTCACCACCCTTGTGGTGAAGAACTTCTTCCTAACAACCAATCTGAATCTACCCACTTCTAGTTTTGTTCCATTCTCCCTAGTCCTATCACTACCCAGTACCCTAAAAAGTCCCTCACCAGCCTTCTTAAGGTACTGGAAGGCCACGATAAGTTTTCCTCGGAGCCTTCTCCTTGTTTGTCCAGACATGCTAGGTTGGCTGAGCAGAGTTTGATGGGAGCCTGGAGATGCTGGAATGAAAGGAAGGAGATGTCATTTCTGTGAATTCTGTACATGGTTCTCCAGTCTTAGGGATGACTGAAAACTATGATTGAAGAACCGTGAGAATTCTGTATTTTATTTCATACTTCTGTGGGTGAAAAGGCAGAAAGAGGAAATGTCATACCTCTCTAAATAAAAAGAGAATAAGACTTAATTTTAGTGATTGCTTCTTGTTCTCAGCTGCATATAATGGTACAGGGATGGCTTTTTCTGCCATATGCTACCTCAGGAAGAATTTAAATGGGCTTCTCTCATGGAATAGTAATAGTACAAAGAAAGCAATACAGAATAATAAGAAGCAAATATAGAAAACCATTGACTGTCTATGTTCTTCTGTTTGGAGACTACATACTCACATTTTCCAAAGCATACCTTATTGTTTGATATAAAATTTTACTACATAAAACTTAACAGTTCTCCTTTTTCCTTTCCAACACCTTTCTTCTCATTCTCCTTGAATGAACTAAGGTATGAAATCAATGTAATAGCTTTTTCCTCTCACTAAAGCGAAAAATTGCAACAACTCTGCAGCCTGTAGTAGGAAATACTGGTGGGAATTATGTTTTGTTGTGAATTTTTTTTTTTTTTGGTTGTTGTTGTTTGGGTTTTTTGTAATTTCAGTGATATTCTTCAAATATCACTGAGCCAAAGAGTGTTCATGGACTTTCCTTCACACTGTGTAGTCCATTTCTTTTATCACATTACCACAGTGCTAATATAAGACATCTACTCCCATTATCTTGGTGACCTACTATATTTAAATATGAAAAGAGATTTTATGTGGAAGAAGTTGAGTCCTCCAGATTTAAGACTTAGATGTGGAATAAAGATAATGATATTCAAAGGACAAGGATAACATACCCAGTGGGAATAATGATAGGGTAATAGAAATGACTGTCACTAGTGTGGAAGGATATAGAAAATATAGACTTCTTATCCTGAGAAAACAGGAAGCTCCTATTATGAGCCAGAAAGAACTGGCACATGAAATTGCAATGCTGCCAGTAAGGATTTTCAATTAATCTTTCAGTTCTAGGATTGTACCATGTGATTGGCAAGTATCAAATATTTACTTTTTTTAAAAAAGGGGAAGACTACAGAATTGTTTTGACCTTGACATTGTGCAAGGTCTTAGAAAAAGTTTGAAAGGAAGGAATAATCAAGATCATGTAAATGGAGGTAAATGGAAAGTGGGATAAGCTGTGAGATGGTTTTTTCAAATATAGATGATGTCAGAGAAACCTCAACTTTCTTTGATAGGATAAGGAATTTATTTTAAAAGGATAATGCAGAGGACCTGATACATCTGGATTTAAACAAAGCATTTGAAACAGCGTTCCAAAGGATAGGAATTGGAATAAAAAACTGCATAAGGACTTTAGTGGGACATTTTGAAAGAGGATGTAAATATTTTGGGATTTTATTTTTTTTTAATCATATTTTTTAAAGATTCATCTTGGGACTGTTTAATATTTCATATTAGTATTAGTGACCTTTGTGCAAAGCCCAATTTGTGCTTATGAAATTTGCATATAATAGAGGGTTGGGAGGTATTGCTAATATTAAAGAGAAACTGTGTACAATATAGGAAGAGTGAGATGACTGCCAGTAGTTATCACCACAATGAGAAAAAAATCAGTACTGCAGAGTTATGTGTTTAGGGACCTGCTGGTGTTAGCTCACTGGCCAGCAGGGATGCAGGAAGCTAGACAGATGTGTTTATTAAGGTTGTAGAGTCATAGAATGGTTCAGGCTGGAAGAGACCTTAAAGATTATCTAGTTTCCACCCCTCTGCCATGGGCAGGTAATCTTCCACTAGACTGCATTACTTAAGGCCTCGTCCAACCTGGCCTTGAACACTTGCAGGGAGGGAGTATCCACAACTCCTCTGATCAATCTGTTCCAGTGTCTCACCACCCTCACTGGAAACAATTTCTTACTTAATATATCCAGTCTAGATTTACCCTCTTCCAGCTTAAAGCCATTATCCCTCATCATAGCACTACAGACTTTCTTACAGGTCCACTTCAAGTACTGGAAGGCCTTTATAAACTCTCCTTGGAACCTTCTCTTCTTCAGGCTGAACAACCCCACCTCTCACTGCCTGTCCCATAGGGGAGGTGCTCCTGGTCTCTGATCATCTTCATGTCCCTCCTCTGGACCCACTCTATATATAAATGCACTAATAGTATTTTTCAGCCGTAACAAAGGCCACTGTAAAATGGTCAAACCCACATTTTCTCTGTGTATTGGAAAACATTGATATCATTAGGGTGAAATAATATTAAGATCTCATCTGGATTACTGGTATTAGCCTGACCATCTGTACTGGAAAGAAAGGTGGATTTAAACTGGACCAAACATAGAACAGGTCTCCAAGGACCATTAATGGAATGATAAAGAAGTCTTCTGAGAAGAGATTAAAAGAATGTGGCTTGGTTTGGCTGACCAAGTTGAAGATTCAGAGAGGATATAATTACTTTCTAGAAACACATTTGGGGGTAAATAGTAAGTAGGGAGAAGAATTAAAGTTAAAAGATAAGATCAAATAGATACGAATTAATAAAGAATACATTTAGACAGGAATTAAAAGAAGTTTTCTAGCCATCAGAGAAGAGAACTTCTAGAACTGTCTTCCAGAGATTGTAATGGGTGCAAGCTATCTGAATAGCTTACAAGGTGAAGTGTAAATAAATTAATGGTAGACCGGAGCGGGCATGAAGCTGGAAAATCAAGCTGGTGAAATGAGGCTTGGTGCATTTGGTTGTTGTCATTCTTATGTAGTGCTATCACACATGCCTTTGTAAGTGACCTTGGGAGTGACTTGTGGAGGATGGAAAGTGTGCATGTTCTTGTGTCTGTAGTGCTCTTGCCCTTCTCAGCTCTGTGTTCCAGGACTGAACTGATGCATGATATTGATGCTGGAATTACAATTCAAAAAGTATGTTTTATTGATGAAGTATGAACCCAAGTTCTTTGTTGTTTGAGTCTATTAAAGATTGGTATCATCTTTCTCAAGAATTGTGGCGCTAACCACAGCTTTGTGATTAGTTACCAGCTGACTAACTACATTCTCTCTAAAGTCTGTAGTGGGCATAACATTCTTCATCACTTCCTGAGCTGCTGTGCAGTGCTGTTGTGTGATTCTCTGTGTTTGAGAGTTTGGATGCATTTAAATTATGCTGCAGATAAATTTATAATCATCATCATGCTGTCTTGGAGAAAGCAGTTTCTAAGACACATTGTGCTGAGGCATTAACATTTATCATGTTATGTTGTTATTAAATTATTATGACTGGTGTTTATACTCTTTTGCTATTAAACACAAGATAAGTGCAAAAGCATTCCCTGCCTTAAAAGAAATTGTAATGCTAAAACCCCAAACCAGACAAACACTAAAGGAAAGCATTAAGTGAAGTAGTTCACATTGCAATTCAAGACAAATGAGTGCTTTTACCTCCAGAAAAGAAAAATGCAGTCCAAGTGGAAGGTGTACAGAAGAAATTAAAAGACATATAACAAATTCTGATGGAAAAAAAATTTTCTATCCAATTTTAATCTTTTACAGAGTTCTCAAAGCAGATATGGTGCTAACAAAATATTCAGTGTACTTTAAAAAATCTGAAATAAGTTACCATGATATTTTAAATATTTGCATAGAGGTAAATGTTGTGCCTGTTGCTGGGAATGAAACTGAATTTACAAAGTAAAAACAATTTAACCAATGCTTCGCTGGAGAGCATTCAGAGCAAACCTTTTTCTATGGAAGAAAGAAAGGTGTAAAATTGTGAGCTCTTTTAAAAAATCTTTAAAGTAGATTCACAACATTTATTTTAAAGTGGTTATTTTTTGGCAGGTTATCAAATTTGGGACATGTTTAAGCTTCTTGGCAGATAGGTCTGAACTCAGTGTTTGTTATTGCATGGCACAGAAATTGCCTTTATGGCACTGAAAAACATGCTGTTAAGGGATATGGTGTTAAAAACCTTTCTCTAAGGGTTCCAGAAGGGACACAGTTCTTGTCTTGAGAATTTAGTCTTTCAAGTCTTTCCACTAACACCAAAAAAAAAAAAAAAAGACCATCTCTCTGAAGATCAGGTAGGCGTGACCAGTGTGGCTTCTTTTCAATTGATCTTTTAAAGGAGGAATTCTCTTATAAAACAAGACTAGGAAAAGCTGTAGGGAAACTGTGGTAGCCTCCTTGGCCTACAGGGTTTTCTTTAGTTTCTTACTCTCTTCCATGGGAGGAATGTACCTCTTTCTCAACACTAGCCCTGCTTTTTTATTTTACAGCCTCCTCTACTAAGAAGAGAGTTTTCAGCTCTACTTTCTAGAAGTCTAACAAGTCACAGCTGTTAGTTCAAGCAGCATGTAGGAGCTACTTTCCTGTTTTCACACAGTGGGAGAATTTCAATGTAGAGCGAACCAGGAATGGGTTTATGTGTGTTATCCCTGACACAGAACTGTTAAGTGGGTTCCAGTTTAGAACTTGTCAGATGAAGTGGAGGAGAGCAGCTCCTCTAATATGAGTAAAGACAGCAATAGGAAGTACACCAATAGTAAATTAATCTGTTTTGTCAATAACCTTGGATCCTATCTCTATGTTTCTTGCATCTAGACTGACTGGATCATTCATCTATAGCAATGTGCTGCTGAAATTTTTCTGGCCAAGGCACCATAAGCTGTCATCTTTGGAGGAGGTGCTTATGAAGGAAATGTCAAATAATCAAATGGCAATTAATGCCTCAACATCTTTAGGAAGTATTTTCTCTGGACTAAGTAAGAGTCCAGGAAAAGGAGTCCCTTGTGTAAGGGAAGTCAATGTTCAAAGACAACTTTCTGTCATTGAATATTTGAAATCATAGAATCATAGAATGGTAAGGTTGGAAGGCACCTCAAAGATCATCTAGTTCCAACCCCCTGCCATAGGCAGGGACATCTCCCACTAGTACAGGTCACTCAAGACCTCCTCCAACCTGGCCTTGAACACCTCCAGGGAGGGAGCAGCCACAACCTCCCTGGGCAACCTATTCCAGTGTCTCTCCACCCTCACTGTAAAGAACTTCCTCCTAACATCCAGTCTAAATCTCCCCTCTGCCAGTTTAAACCCATTGCCCCTTGTCCTGTCATTGCAAGACCCTGTAAATAATCCCTCCCCAGCCTGTAGATCCCGTCTTGTTCTCGTAAATGTCTCAGAGTCAAGGACTTTATTTCATATTATTATTTTGAAACTTCACTTAATAAAAATGATCTTTAAGCAAGAGAACATCTTTGAAGGCATTGCTAATAGTTTAGATATCTCTATAGTGCAGCTTTTGACTTTTCTTCCAGGCATTCCGTAGCATGGGCTGTTGATGCTAAGGTTCTACTCATCTATCATCCATTCCTCTGGCAAGAAAAAATTTTATATCTGTCAGTGCATAGAAATTCAAGCATCACCCTCTTTCAGGGCAATACATCTTCAGATGGTTTCAGTCGCTTGTGGCATACCTTGCAAGTGCACTTATAGCCAAGTATGCTTCCTGTGCCAGAAATCACAAAACCTTCTTATTTTAACTTAGATACAGAAAGAGAGGACAAAGGGTTTTGATATGGGGAAAAAAAAGAAACTAAGCAAGATCTTTCTTTTGTCCACCACATGTAGACTTAAATTTGATGGTTCTATTCAAAGCCTTAAAAGGTGCTATTAAGTGTCTCTGCTATTGAAAAAAATGGGGAGTAGAGAGAATTAGTTAATGTCCTTGAACTGCTGCATGCCAGTCCTGGATTAGTTGGTTCATTGGTTTGCTTTTTAAATTAATAAAAGGGAAATACACGGGAAATGCAAAAATAACATAGAGGGGGAGTGTAACTTTCATATGTGTCATAGCATTTGTGTCATTGTGTTGTAGAATAACTTCTGGGAAGTGGCAAGTTCAGTGTTCTTAGATACTCAGAGGCTTTTCCCAGTTTTGATTTGTTTAAGGCACTACTTTCTGGTCACTGGCTCACAGAGCATTATGCAAATTGAGAGTCGTTGTGTCTGCCTGCATCAAACCTTCATTAGAGGGAAAGGACATGTAAGGAAGATAGGAAAGCTGAACGCACCACAACTTTGGGGAAGAAAATGTTAATAGGAATCTTAAGATCATATTGCAAACATTAAAGATTCATCTACATGTGATAATACAGATACTGTCCTTTCACCTAAGCATTTGTGCAGCTTTTTCAGAGACAAAAAA
>VWZE01012098.1:10457-36161 GCA_013396675.1 Eubucco bourcierii | reverse complement strand
AAAAAAAAAAAAAAAAAAAAAAAAAAAAAAAATCCCTAAAGGAGAGATAACAGCTATTAAACTGGGTGGGAGAGGAGGGGCAGGAATGCATAGCAATTCTGACGATGAAACTTCTTCCTCTCCCTGTCTCTTGAGTTGTTCAGTCTGACAACCTTCCGGTCCACAAACCTAAAAAAGTTGCCAAATAGCTACAGTAAAATAATTTCCAGAAAAGGGTGGCATCTGATTTATTTCCTGCATCCTACCCTGTCTTGTTGTGGTTTTGGCTGCAAGACTGCAAGTCTAAAACTGAGAGAAGTGTCATCGACCCCTAGAGACAGTGTCCAAACAATTGAGTATGTTTAGAGGAAAGGTTTTTTCTTTGGCTCTCTCCATACTTGTGGCTGCCAATTATTGAGTAGTTATGGCCAGACACAGACTCACTGTGGTTCATGGTTGGCTCTTGGGTTCAGAAGTATCTGGAATTGTTCAAGGAAGGCTAAGAAGGTGTCCAAGCATTTCCTCAAGGTTCCTTTGATATTTTGTGATGCTGATGGTCTTTAAGCATGATGGCTTCTCTCAGGAGGCATTACTGACTCATATTTCAGAGGCTGGGATAGTATATTAACTTAAATAGGGAGATGAGAATTACACTTCTGTTCATCTTAGAACCTGGACTTGCTCAGATCCTTTCAACTCAATGCAGGCAAGGTTTTGGAAATGCTGAAAGCCGCAGAGTTCACAGCCGATTTTCAGGGCTTAAATCAAACTCTACTTTTGCAGGAAATCTTTTCAGCTCTGTAAGTGACAGCAGTTAGCAGCCCTCTTTCAGGAACCAGCTACCTGCAAAGACCACAAGAATCTGCAGTCCTAATCAAAGTAGAACACAAAAAAACCCCAAAACAACCCACTAGCTCTCTTGCCATTCTTCCTATTCTGCCCCCTTCAAAAAGAAAACAAAATTGTCCCTGAAATCCAGAGTTAAAGCCAAAGTTTGATCTAGATATAATTCATGATTATGACTGAGAGTTCTAAAGCCAGAGAGATATTTTAATTTATCTTCTTATGATGATTCTTTGTCTTGCATTTCTTTGGGTCATTTGATTTGAAAGACTCAAAAGGGTGATGATTATGACTAGAAACAGAAACAAAGCCTATATGTCTTGTCACCTTCTGCTCCTGGTATCTTGCTCATGAAAAAAAACAAACCAAAAAAACCCAAAAAAACCCTTGAAGAGTATTAATTGGCTATGATGAAAATGTGAATCATCAACATTACCAGGGCCAGGAGGAAGTATACCAATTTCTGTATTCTTTTTCCAAATACACACACATACACAACAGTTATCTACTGGATTCAAATCTCTGCAGTGTGGACAAATACCTCAGCAGAAGGAAATTCTGCATGCTTAGTAGAGGAAAGTAATCCATCCTTCCAGTGTTCAGGACAGATTTGAGTTTCTAGGCCTTTGAATCATTTCCATCTGTAGCTCACTAAGACAAGTACATCATGTTCTTGGTGGGCTGTGACCATTGCCTTTCAAGCTGCTATCCTTCAGATCGTCAGTAGTCCTTAGGCTATCATTAAATGCTTGCCAATGGTTTTATCTTTGTTGCTAACATCTACAAGTGCATTAGTTATCTAGAGAGCTTACTCCTTAGAGATCACTTTTACAGAGGGTAGTTCATGCCTTCTGGGAAACTTACTACTTGAGGAATCCCTGTCAAAATAAGGTTTTCTTTTGTCTCATTTCATGTTCTTCTCTTGACAGAGGCCACCTGGAGTCTCAGAAGGGCTCTAGTTTACATGTGCTTGGACAGGAGATCAATATATCCATATATATTCACAACAGAATCCTGAGGATATTTTGCTTTGTTAATTTCATACTGAAGAATGGATAGGATATCATCTATACCAGAACAAGAGAGTTTCAAGTACAAAACAAGCATTTGAGGTTTGAACTCAGTGCATTTTCCATCAACACATGAAAGACTTGATCCAATGCTGACCAAAAAATACTTTGAAGGATATACCCTTCTTTTATCCTTCTCCAAAAGTTATGACTTGTGAAGAGTATCCAATCCAAAAAACCAGAGCAACTCTTAGGTGTTTGGAGCAAAATGCTAACACAGAGCAAACTCTGCAAACAGTACTCTATAACCTTTCACCAACTCCCTTTTCTGGCAGCCAGGCTATAACACTGCTTTGTACTCCAGTGAAAGCTTCTTACAGCATCACTTTCACAGTGAAATGTGCTCATTCTTATGACTAAAGGTTTTTCCCTTTAAAGGACAAAAAAACAGGCCATCTGATCCTGAGTTTTAGGATGCTTGCGTCATCAGAATAAGCTTATCCAAATGGCATCTCTGATTCCATAGCAGTCAGCTTGCTAGGTTCATGCCCAGAAGATTCCCCAGAAATTGTGAGGTCCACAGCATGTTTGCAAGTGCCTTTATGCAAACACACATAGAACGGGGAACAGACAAGAGCAGTTAGAGGTGTGCACATGCCTGTAGGACCATGATCTTATTGGCATCACAAAGACATAGGTGGATGGCTGCTATGAGTGTTGGAATGAGAATGTTGGAAGAATACAGGATCTTTAGGAAGGGTAGACAGGGAAAATGAGGAGGGTGTGTCACCATCTGTGTCAGTGACCATCTGGAGTGCATGAAGCCCTGTCTGGGGCTGGATGAGGACCTCACAGAGAGTTTATGAGTCAGGATTAAAGGGAAGGCAGGGACTAGTGACATTATAGGGGTGGCCTCTGTCCAGGACTTAAGGAGATCAGACTTTGGCCTCTTCAGTGATCTGCTTGGTAGACTACCATGGAATAAAGCACTGGAGGGAAGAGAGCTGGTTAATATTTAAGGACTCCTCCATCCCAATGCGTACCAAGAAAGAGGAAGTCAGGCAAAAGTACCAGAAACCCTGCATGAATGAACAAGTAGCTCCTGGACAAACTCAAACACAAAAAGGAGACCTACAGAGGATGGAAGGAAAGTCAGGTAGCTTGAGAGGAATACAGAGAAGTTGTCCCAATCATCCAGGGATCAGCTAAAGCCCTCACAGAATTGAATCTGGACAGGAACATCAAGGGCAACAGGAAAAGCTTCTATAGGTACATTGGTGGTAAAAAGAAGACTAGGGAAAATGTGAGCCCTTTCCAGGAGGAAACAGAAGATCTCATTACCCAGGATATGAAGGAGGCTGAGGTACTCAACAACTTTTCCACTTCAGTCTTTCACCTCAGAAAAGCAGGGACTGGGAGAATGCATAACCTTCTAACGTAGGAAGAGATCAGGTTCAAGACCATCTAAGAAACATGAAGGTGCACAAGTCCATGGGGTGCTGCAGAGCAAAGCAGGCATACCTTAACTAATCTGAATGTCACAGGCTAAGCTTCAGAGAAATCTATGGAAGATATTGAAGTCACAGATGTGAGTTAATACTTTTATGAATTAGCTACTGATTAAAAGGCATAACTGTGAGATTTTTCAACATGACAAAAGGTTAATAGCGGGGTGCCACAAAGTACAGTAATAGCTACTACTATTGTGTGTAACATTGAGCAGGGTGAATATGTTGAGGGGCGTGGACAATGAGATGGCAAATATTGCAGATGACGTGAAAGCAAATCAGTCACTGGAATTCAGACCCATGCCCAGCTTTCCTAAGAAATCGCCCTGATCCATTGCATTTTTCATCACAGCAGATTCTCTTAGTCCTTTTCAGTGTATTCATGAATGTAACTTGCACAATACTATATCCCAGCAACCTTATGCTTTCCATTCTGCTGAGTGAGTTTTATAGCTTTTCATTTTCAGCCTTGGGCTGACTTGAAAGTCTGAATCCAGGTCCCAGCGTGCAGACTGGAAGCACTTGCTTAGTATGCAGGGCAGGTACTGCAGGAGGCTGTCTCTGTGCGACAGCTCTCAATCCACTCCTCTGCTTATTATGGCTCAGGGAAGAGAGAGTGCAAGGGAAATAGGAAAAAAATTACAGGAAAAAAAATGACTACCTTTTCAAATTAACATCTGGAAATATCAACCAAGATAATGTATCTGCCTCAATATTAGTAGCTAGTCGTTCCCCCCAGTAAATGGAAAAGCAAATTCCTGTTAAAGAGGGTCACAAGGGAAGAAACCAAGCCTCCAGTACTAATTACCTGTTGAATTTATTATTTCTGGACTCTTTTAACAAAAAGCTTATGACTTTAATATGAAAAGCATAATAGCATTAA
The DNA here is from genome assembly GCA_013396675.1 of Eubucco bourcierii. NCBI lineage: Eukaryota > Metazoa > Chordata > Aves > Piciformes > Ramphastidae > Eubucco > Eubucco bourcierii. Next base: position 31,938 of record VWZE01012098.1, on the reverse strand, counting down.
GTAATAATCCATTCTGTTGCTAATTTTCATGTCTTCTGCTTGGGCAGATTGCTCCCTGTCAAGATTGTAAAGCTAAGCCTGTTGTAACTGTGTGCACTTGCTCAGAGGGGGAAGAAAAAGGAAGATCTATGAGAAAGGAAATGTGAGATATGATGATGATGATGATGATTTGTGTTGTTTTAGCAGAAGAAGAAAAAGATATGAAACTGGGGGGGAAGTATTTTTTTTCATCCTTCAGGACAGAAAAATGTTTCATAGATAATTGGATCCTCTCCCTTTTTCTTTTACCAGTTACATATATCCCAGGTGGCTTCTTGTTTGTAGCTAAAATACTGCCACTTCTGGGTAGAAATATCACACCCATTTAACATTGGATTGTTATACTACACAGTAATTTTAAGACTGAATACCACATAAGGAATCATAACTAATTTCTTCTTAAAATGAGATTATAAAGATTGCCTTTTGTGGTGGTTACCTTACCTGGCACTAGAGCTATTGCCTTACCCTCTAAGCCAGTGGTGAGAGCATTTAACAAAAAATTCTTGGGGTCCTGAGTTTAGTTAGCTTAAGGAGGCTCAATTATGCCATCTTCTTCCTCCTTAGGAGCCTGCCCTAACAGCAAACTGGTTGAGATAGGGGCAGTGTTTTTCTTCCTGTTGGCTCTGTGCCTTTATGCTGAAAGGAGCACAAGATATATGGTCCCAGAAGAATGGCAGACAAGAAGGGGCATGACTTGCAAGCTTGGTACTCAGAGTTCTAACTTTGAAGGTGGGATTCCTGAGTGCAACAGCATTTCACATTGCTCTCCCTTTATGTATCTTTGTGCAGCTCACTGCTCGTCCCTTTCATTTCAGTGATTGGGGCATTTAATTTTCTCCTGGAGTGCAGAGAGCCAAGGTACCTAATCTTCTTTGAGAGTCAGACAACTAAAATGAGCTGTTCTATTAAGTAATTTTTTTTTAAATTAGCAGCCTGTGGGTAATTGCAAAGAGTGCCCATTTCATCAGAAGCAGGACTCAGGATTTTGATCATTGGGTTGGACCAAATGATTTCTGCAGATCCCTTATAACCCCTAACATTCTGTCATCTGTGATTCTGTGATCATAGAATCACAGAATCACAGACCGGCTCAGGTTGGAAGGGACCTCAGAGATCACAGAATGTTAGAGGTGACCTCAAGAGATGGGACCTCAAGAGATTATCGAGTCCAACCCCTCTCCCAAGGCAGGATCACCCAGGATAGTCAGCACAGGAACACATCCAGGCAGGTTTTGAAATTCTCCAGAGAAGGATACTCTACAACCTCTCTCAGCAGCCTGTTCCAGTGCTCAGTCACTGTCACTGTAAAGAAGATTCTCCTCATCTACTCCAACCTCTCTGCCATGGGCAAGGTCAACTCGCAACCATACTCAGCTGCACAAGGCCTCATCCAACCTAGCCTTAAACACCCACAGAGAGGAGGCATCCACAACCTATTCCAGAGTCTCACCACTCTCATATTGAAGAACTTCTTCCTCAACTCCAGTCTAAACTACTCTCCCTAAGCTTAAAACCATTCCTACTTGCCCTATTGCTAGACACCCTTATGAAAAACCCCTCTCAAGCTGTAGGTGCCCTTCAAGTATTGGAAGGCAGCTCTAAGGTCTCCCCAGAGTCTTCTCTTCTCCAGGCTGAACAACCCCAACTCCCTCAGCCTGTCATCATAGCAGAGGAATTCTGGCCCTTGGATCATCTTTGTGATCCTCCTCAGGAGTCACTCCAACAGCTCTATATCCTTCTTATGATGGGGACACCAGAACTGGTTGTAGTATTTGAGTTGAGGTCTTACAAGAGCAGTGCAAAGGGGAGGAATCACCTCTCTTGACCTGCTGGACACGTTCCTCCTGATGCAGCCCAGGATATGATCTGCCTTTTGGACTGCATGAGCACACTGCCAACTCATGTTGAGTTTCTCATCAATCAATACACCCAACTTTCTTTCTTCGAGCTACTCTAACCCACTCTGCACCCAGCCTGTATTTGTGCCTGGGACTGGCCCAACCCATGTGCAGGATTTTGCACTTTGAGTTGTTGAACCTCATGCAGTTGTCACTGGCTCACTTCTCAAGCCTGTCAAGATCCTTCTGGATTGCATCCCTTCCTCAAGTGACTCCACCACACCACACAGCTTGGTGTCATCATCAGACTTGCTGGGGATGCACTGGATGCCACTGTCCATGCCACTGACAAAGACGTTAAACAGCACTGGAGCCAGAACAGATTCCTGAGGAGCTCCACTTGTCACTGGTCTTCACCTGGACATTGAGCCATTGATCACAACCCACTGAGTTCCTTATCCATCCAGTGGTTCATTTGTCAAGTCCATGTCTCTCCATCTTAGAGATAAAGATGTGGTGTGGGACAGAGTCAGTAATCTTGGAAGATTTACTGGAATATTCAATGAACAGCTAATTCTGTTCAATTGTAAGATGAAAACAGCATGGAATAGATGATGACATCGAACTTTAGATGACCAATTGAGGATCAATTGTAATGTCACTAACAGAGGAACGTTTCCAAGCTTCAGGAGATGCTGGGGTTTACTATCCATCTGTCATATATAATCCAGAATTATCAGTTTAGTTATTTGCATGCAGACTTATGTAAAATCCATAATCACCACTGTAAGTGAAAGCTATAATTCCATCAAGGGGAAGTGACACCAAAAATGGTGGAAATTAAGCTCATGTCTCTCTACACATCAGAGCTTGGGTTTGCTGGGTTTAAGCTGCATGTATGTATAACCTAGCACCTATGTTTCTGTTCTGAATTTATGGTATATTTCACAGTCCACCTTCTGTTTGAAGGTGGAGCTGATTATTTACATAGCACAATAATGACAATTTATGAATGATTCTGATTGGATGTGTCATTAAGGGAGCACACAGGCTCTGTTAGGGATTCTTGGCAGAATGATGACAGTGCTAAGTTGCAGTTACAATTTAAACTTTGTTTTCTTAACAAGATATTATGATTTTTACAGCACAGAATTTATTATTAGATTTGCATGAGATTTCTACCAGCATAATCAATGTAGTACAATGTACAAGTAGTGTAATATGGAATTTACAGTGTATGAATTTACAGTTATGATTTCTAACCACCTGGACCCACTTAGGACTTGTAACTGCTTGATTTTCTAGACAGTGCTCTGTGTACTGTTATACTTCCCTGTTCTGTGATGGGATCATAAACAGCACCTGTCTGGCTGGATGCCTTAGACCTTCCAGGCCAGTAAGGAAGGGAGTAATCAGCCTTGCACCCAGGAACCTTGAGGCTGGCAGGGAGGAGAAGAAAACAATGTTTGGTTTGTCTGCTTGGTTCACAGGATCTCCAAGGCCTCACAATGAGTGGAAATTAAGCTCATATAAGACTTACTTGGTCACAGAGAATGTCTTTGCTTCATAAAATGGTGTTAGTTATGCTAACCAAATTATCAAGGGTCAGGAGCAGGGGCAACCACTCACACACTTCTTGAAAAAATAAGTAATTTTCTGCCTCTTTGAGATAAGCACACATAAGAAAAAGGCCTAAATTTATCCATCATGAAGCACCTTTGGCGATGAGAAGATCTGCATCACTCCTGAAAGTAGGCTTTATTTTTTTCAAAATATTTCCATGGTGCATGAGTAGGTGATAAAAGATCAATGTCATTGCCCTTATGTTTAAGCTGCAGAGTCTTCTTCACAGAATCACAACACAATTAAGTATGTTTCCTTTGCTAAGTTGCTTTTCTGGGACCTGTATGTACCCTCATTTTTAAGCAAGTTGCTCATCTTCTGCACTATGTGAACAACAAAGAAAAGACTGAATTAAGATTTTATGTCAATGTGAATTTTAGCATTTTAAATTTTGAAGTGTTTGACTTTGCAGACATAATATTCTCTTAGTATAATCTCTTCGTGTGATATTTCTTGAACTCCATCATATAAAACCACAATAAGTCCCTTATGGATTATTAATAGACCTGAAACATAGATATGCTTGCACAGACCTCTACCTTTTGTGCTAGCTGACCTTAGCAACAGGCAGCTATCCTTTATGACAACCAGCCCCTAAAGGCAAAATGGGACAAGCACTTCATGAAGGGATTTCATGGCTATTTGCTGACAATAGAAGAATGATAGGATTCAGGAAGCCTTGTTCTGGCACTGTCCATGTGCTAATGGCTACAGACCCTTACTCTAACTCTCCTCAGTCTATCCTTCTGTATGTGGAAAGAAAATTCCTGTCTTCTCAGTTCAGCCTGTAATGCTAAATATGGGTGAAATACTCCATAAAATTATGTATTAGCCTCTTAAGTGTACTGAATGTACACAGCTAGCCAGTGTAGACTTTGTTGTGTCAGGTTGTTTTCCACCCTACTAGCATGAATTACCTAGGGAATGAAGAAGCAGTTCTGTCTACCAGGGCTACTCCAGCATTTCGTCTGCATTTCTGAAGCATTAAGTTACTGAACCTTCTGAAAATTAGTGTTAAGAATTTTCTATCCTTGGTAAAACAATATCATTTTCTGTAAATCATTCACCAGAAAGACAGAGACATCTATGCTGACATTGTACAAAGTATCAGCCTGAGGCAGACAGCACAGAAAATTTAAATTCAAATTATTATAGTTTGGCAGTTACAAGCAATTAAACCAAGGACTTATAAATTCAAGTGTTAGGTAACTATCACTCTGTTATATCAGTTCTTGACAAATGTAAAACTTTCCAGGTAAGATCTGAAACGCTCATTGGGGAAACACATGAGGATCAGAACCTGCAAGTGGTTAGAAACAACCCTGACACAGATCAGATTTGTTTCACTGCCAATGCTCAGGAAAATCAATAAACAAACTAAACAACCTTTTTTTTTTTTTAAACAACATTTTAAAGAGCTTTTGGATTCAGTATCATAGATCTTGTTAGCAAGGGTATTCAAAACACAAAAATTTCTCTTGATTGTGTCCTTTCAGCCCTTCTAGTCACTATAAATTGTGAGAGTTGTGAAGACCCACGGAGTTGTGCTGGACCCAGTCCTGTTTAATATCTTCACTGATGATCTGGATGAGGGGATTTCGTCCACCATCAGTAGGTTTGCAGACAACAGCAAGTTAGGAGCATGTGTTTCTCTGTTAGAGGGTAGGAGGGCTCTACAGAGGGACCTGGACAGGCTGGATAGATGGGCACAGTCTGATGCCAGGGGTTTTAACAAGCCCAAGTGCAAGGTACTGTACTTTGGCCACAACAACCCCGTGCAGCACTAGAGGCTAGGGACAGAGTGGCTGGAGGGCAGCCAGGCAGAGAGGGACCTGAGGGTACTGGTTGACAGCCAACTGAACATGAGCCAGCAGTGTGCCCAGGTGACCAAGAAGGCCAATGGCATCGTGGCCTGTATCAGGAATGGTGTGACCAGCAGGACCGGGTAAGTCCTTCTACCCCTGTACTGGTTAGGCCACACTTTGAGTGCTGTGTCCAGTTCTGGGCCCCTCAACTTAAGAAAAATGTTGAGGTGCTTGAATGTGTCCAGAGAAGGGCACCAAGGCTGGTGAGGGACCTGGGAGCACAGCCCTACAAGGAGCGACTGAGGGAGCTGGGGATGTTCAACCTGGAGAAAAGGAGGCTTAGAGGAGACCTTATTGCTGTCTACAACTACCTGAAAGGAGGTTGTAGCTAGGCAGGGGTTGGTCTCTCCTGTCAGGCACCCAGTGACAGAACAAGAGGGGACAGTCTCAAACTGCACCAGGCAGGTTTAGGCTGGATGTTAGGAAGAAATCCTTCCCAGCAAGAGTGATTATCATTGGAATTGGCTGCCCAGGGAGGTGGTGGAGTCACCATCCCTGGAGGTGTTTAAGATGAGGCTGGATGAGGCACTTAGTGCCATAGGTTAGTTAACTAGAAGGTGTTGGGTGATAGGTTGGACTTGATGATCTTAGAGGTCTTTTCCAACCTGGTTAATTCTGTCATTCTGTGACCTTGGTGTTAAACACCAGCACAAACCAAAATAATTTACTTATTCTGATAGTCGGCTGGAAACAAACCCATATATGCCAAATATAAAAGTGAATACTTTTATCTTCCACATTCCATTAGTTTCTATCTCCTGTAATTTACTGGTGTTTGTGTAGTCCTGTTGATCATTAAGTGCTTTAATGTCAGTTTATTTAAAGACACTTTGGTAACTGAATTTTAAAAACATATCTTGTTGCAGCCCCTTTTTTGTGTAAAAAACTAAGTGGAATCTCTGTTGCAGTGTACTGCATTATCACCCATATTAGGTGGGATTTTCAAAAGTTCTACCTTTTGAACAAAAAACCCAACTTGTGTTCTGTCTTAGAACAGTTCTAATTTAATACAGTTAGTCTATATTCCCACTAATATAATTAGAAATAGAATTGATTTTCTGGCTGTGTCAACACTGGACTACTTCAGTACTAAATTCTTGATCTGCCAGTTGAACAGAAAAGTCTGTGTGTTTGTTGATATGCTCAGGCTTACCCTGAGAACTTTCTCATTCAGCCAACCCAGGCAACAGCATAGTTTACCTGACTATGCTGAAACTAGAGATGCTCAATTCTACTTTGTGTGTATCTGTGTACCATTCACATGTGTTTCACGTAAGTGTACAGAATCATAGCACAGTCTGGGTTAGAAGGGACCTCCAAATGTCATCTAGTTCAACCCCCTCTGGAGTAAGCAGGTACAAGGGTGGTTGTAGCCAGGAGGAGGTTACTTTCTTCTCTCAGGCAACCAGCACCAGAACAAGAGAAAGTTCTTCACTGAGAGAGTCATTGACTGCTGGAATGGGCTGCCCAGGGAGGTGTTGGAGTCACCGTCCCTGGAGGTGTTCAAGGCGGGTTTGGACGTGGCACTTGGTGCCATGGTCTGGTCTTGAGGTCTGTGGTATCGGGTTGGACTTGATGATCTTTGAGGTCTCTTCCAACCTTTGTGATACTGTGATACTGTGATCTTCAACTAGATCAGTTTGCCCAGAGTCCTGTTGTATTGGTCTAGTTGAAGCTTCCCAGAGATTCAGAGCCAAACAGAACAATAACATAAATAGGATGCCTCCCCCCTTTGGAAAGAATTAGATATAGAGAGTGAAAAGTGGTAAAAACACCCAAAGAATAGTCTTGCTCCAATTTGGAAGTAAAAAGGAAAACTTCAACAATAAATAAAAGGTATATAAGATAAGGGGAGTTACAACAAGTTATAGGGAAGGGAAACAAGATACAAAATATATACAAAACCAGACTGATGACAATGGATGGAGGTAGATTGAGAAGGTGGTTGTTCCACCATGTGGCAGGCTAGTCATGTGGCAAAGCAGGAACAGGATGCTGCTGGCAGGCAAGACTGGGCAGAGAGAGAAACAGGAAGTATTTCTGTTTTATAGGGTGTCCAGACAGGACATGGGAGTGGGCTAACCATTGCACTTGGGGTCAGGTTCAGACCACCCCCAGGAAGGGGTTAACCCTTTACATCTGTCGAGCCTCACATTGAGTGTCTCCAAGGATGGGGTCTCAGCCACCTCCCCAGGCAACCTATTCCAGTGTTCCACAACCCTCCTGGTGAAGAACTGTGGCCATTTGAGTTAGGTTTTTCTCCAATTCATTTGAGAGCTTCACTCTGTCAGCTCTTTAAACTCACGACAAGAACTTACTCCTAACATCCAATCTAAATCTGCTCTGCTCTAGTTTGAAGCCATTGCTCCTTATCCTATGACCACAGGCCTTTGTAAACAGTCTTTTTCCGTTCTTCTTGTAGGTCACTTTCAGGTACTGGAAGGTCATTATTAGGTCTCCCCAGAGCCTTCTCCAGGCTGAACAACTCCAGCTCCCTCATCCTGTCTTCGTCCTCATCCCTCATCCATCTCCACAGAATACATGCTTAATTTATGCCAAGAGCTTTTACTAAAGAGGAAACTAAATAGTCTTAGGGCAGAAAAAAACTTACTTTGGTTCAATCTGTACTAGACCTAACCACATTCCAGATCTCCAGACATATCCTGACAAGCATTCTGACTTTGCTAGTCTGGATGCTTGCCAGCCAACTTGGCATCTTGCTGGTGGACAGCAAGAAGTAGGAAATGATGGGAAAAGAGATGGCAAAATGTAAAGGTATTTATGTGCCTTTTTCTTATCTTAAGATCTTCCTACATGACCTTCAGACTTTCTGCTATATTCTTCTTAGTACCCAAATCTCCAGTTACTTTGCTGAAGTAAGTAGTTTATTGGGCTGTTTGCAATTCTTTGAGCACTACAATAATATGCCCTCTGCATTTTTCTACATTTTTAGATGATGGCAATTCCTTTAGATTTTGTTCCCTTCGCCTTCATGGGCCTTCATGTGTGTGCTGAAATAGGCACCCTGTGTAGAGGAAGAAACAATGGTCCAGAATGCAGTGTGAAGTGAACACTGGGGATGAGACCGAGGGAATGGAGTGCCCCAAGAGAGGCACTGTGTTCACAAGAGAGAAACCTTTCTAGCAGTGTAGGAGGGAGCTCCTACCAAATGGCACTTAACCCTGTGATTTAAAAAAATCACACTAACCAGCCTTTGGTTTCTTTTTAGGGGCTGAAGCCCATGGATATTCCGGGGGGGTTAGACATCAGTCATGAAAGGCCAAAGAGTTGGGTCATGAGGGAAGAGGGGGGAAAAAAGAGTGTCTAAGAGACATTTGCACTTTATGATTGTGCTGCAAGTTCTGCTGCAATATAAACTGATGGCTTCTCAGACTTTTCTCCCCACCAAGATGACTGCCTAGCTTTTGAGAAGCTGCTATAAAGGGTTCTATTTGCAGCATCTCTTCTGGATGGAAAAGCTCTCATGGGCCTCGTGGAGGATATGGTAGACTTAATGAGTTGATCGAAAGCTCATTTATCCCCTAACCACTGGGAGTTTAGTGCTTGATGGAATAGTCCTGTTTGACTCCCTGTCTAGTAGGACAGCATGACCAGAAAAGCACAAGATAGACAGTACTGATCAAAAGGCAATCAATATCCTAATCCAGAAAACACAGAAATTTTATGTTCCGTGGGCACAGTCTAAGATGATGTCCTCGTATTCTTCCTCGTACTCTGCAGGGCTCTGTAGGCCAGGAGGTGAAATCATTTCTCAATAACTTTGTGAAAGTCCCTCTATGCCAGACACAATTAACTAATCTGTTGGCCCTTTTCCTTCTATTTGAGCATGCTTTCTGAGAAATTGCCTTGTGATCTCAGGGTAACCGTTGTCCACACTGTTTGGAAATGGTAGAATGGAGTACATTTGAGTCGGCCACCTGGCAATGAATTTTTCTGTTGCTGCAGGACTGGTTGCAGCCATCAGGAATGTCCAGGCTTTCTGAGCAGGTTGTAGTGTCTATGTACATGAGGATAAAACCCATCCTGCTGCTTGGAAGGCTCCAAATGTTTGTACAGAGTGACCCCTTATCCTAGAATGCTTGAGGCAATGTCCACCCTCCCTCTGCAGAACGTGAAACATTCCTCTTGCTGCATGCTCATCTCTCTGTCCCTCTGTTTGCTGGGAAGAGATCTGTATTTAATAGGCTCTGATATAGGAGTAAGTCTGGGTGATGTGGCAGAGATTTTGGTTTAAGCAGATTGTTCCCCTTCATCTAGGATAGATAAGGGAGAGGCCTGCAGTCCCAAATTCTCCTAGCCATCAAGAACTGTATCCCATCCTACTATGTCCAAATTAGTTCTTGAAAGTCTGATCCCATCCAAGCCAATTGCAGCAGGTGCAGAAGTTGCAGCAAGAGGCATCATGTGGATGCGTCGGAGTTGCAAAGTGGAGGCTGATGTACAGTGCTAGATGAAGTCCTGTTTACAGCCTGGTCACAGGCTGTGTTTGAGGCCAGTGAGTTGGAGTGGAACACATTTGTGTTACTGGAAGGCAAAGCCAGAGGGTAACTGCTGTGCTGCTCATTCAGTGTGTGCTCAGGGAGTAAGGGCACAACCCATCTCCTCTAAAGATCCTCAAACTGGAGTAGTGTTCGCAGCCCACACCACATGATCCAGCTATATAAAATGCACTCTGACATGCCTGCCAAAGGTGCAATCAGAATGTGTGTTTATTCAGTGTAGTCACTGGCACTGGAAGCAGAGAGAAAGAAATTAGAAATTAAAATAGCCTTCACATGCTGTATAGTTCTACTCTTTTTTTTCAAGGTGGAAAATGTTACAATAAAAGCTCGTAACTACAAGTGCTGAGAATTTATTACTGCTCTGTGTGCCTCTGTGTTTGCCTGAAAGACAAACTGAGATGTATTCAACATCTAATTACTTGAATTTTTTAATGCCATAATAAGATATAGCAGTAGGAATTTGCATGAATCCAGCAAAAAGAAGAACATGTGCTAAGGTTTTAGGATGTAATCTTGACTGACACAGAGTAGGTGACATTCCTTTTTCTCCCGTGTCCTATGCTAGAGATTTTCTGATGGTAAAAGGAAGTCTTTTAAATGAGGTTCTCCTTTATCATTCTGTTGGTAAAAGGAAGTCTTTTAAAAGAGGTTCTCCTTTATCATAGCCCAAACTGATCACCCTTAGTGCATAAAATTGAAACCCACACATGTTTGTATGGAAAAAAAAAAAACAAAAGCAAAAATTACAGCAACCCAAAATCTTAATGGTAAAATCACACATTTGACAAGTCTTAAATACTCTAAATAGGAAAATGAATGTCAATTGAGCTATTAGAGATATATCATTAGTTCTTAATTTTCTGAGCTATGCACAAAGATTCTGAATCTATAATTTTAGGAAAGTTTTCTTCTTAACTTAGGCCCCAGATTCAGCAAAACATTTAAATACAGGCATAGAATTATTTATATGCAGACTGCCCTTGATGCTATTGGATCTCAGAGGAGCAAAGTACTCACCAAAGACACTGTTTATGGAAAGGACTTGGGAAACTGTAACTTCCTGCATTGCATAAACTTCCTGAGTCAAAAAAAAACCAAAACCAAAAACAAAAAAACAAACCACCAAGAAACTGAGACAGGTTTGGCTCTTGTTCCTTCAGTATACAAGGTCTGCTAATGCACAGCAATTAGAACAGAAAGACTGACTCAAGTGGAGGCACAGTATTGGACTATTACAACTGCTTCTCACGTAAGTGCAGGAGCTGGAGGGATGGTGGAGTAATTGTGCAAGTAGGATATGCACTGCTAGGATCCCTGATCAGCTGCAGCACAGAAGCAGCCTGAGACTGACAGTCGTTATCTAAGCAGCAAGTATCAGTTTGGCTGGAAAAAGAGACACCCATATTCTGGAAAGTTCCCTTCCCACTATTCTGTGGGCTCTCTGTAGCTTTGCCAGCAGAACTTGTGTTGACTCAGAAATTCTTCCTCTTTTTCTTTTGTTTAAATATAGTAAGAATCAAAGTAGATTCAAAGGAGATCAACTTGCAAAACTGTCAAACCCGTGTGAAACTGACAACCTGGCAGACAACTGGCAATAGCTGTACTTACCCTAGATCCCACAGTATGCTGTTGGAAGCCAGGTTATTAATTCTTACTGTCTTGGCCAAAATCCAGTGTGCTTTATTATTTTCTGCTTCCTTCAAGCTGTCTTCTGCACTTTCAATAACATGTGGAAGTTTTCTTCATCTCCTAGCCTGAGCTTCAGCATTGTTGCTTGCATGATGCTCCAGGAGATGATAAACTGATAGTAAACCACAGGATTCAGATGTACATACCTGTGAATAAGACTTACTCCTCTGAGCTCCTGTGCAAGGAATAAAAACAACTGCTATAATTTTACTCTAGGAAAGCAGAAGGAACTGAAGGAGATTAAAGCTGAAGTGGTGTTAGTAAGTCACCATAGAAAGGACAAAACATCCATTGCAACATTTGAAGAAGTACACCAAAGTCCATTTCTGCATTCCTGGGTGATTCTGCTAGGTCCAAAGAGTAAACTTGCTTCAGCATAACCCATTGTTTGCTTTGGAATCTCAAAGATTAAAGGTGTCTATAAGTGTCAGTAATTCTCATGGTTATTGTTAAACATTTCCTTTTATTATCTGTATAATAGCAGTTAGAGCTTAGAAAAAACAAGGTAGGTTCTCAAGTGCACCCTCACCATTTCCTGTCTGTGAGCACAAGAATGTTCTGCGCATGGGGAGACTCCGACTCACACGTCCCAGGAGAGTGGCCTGACCACCAGATTGCAGGCTGTTTTGAAGGCAGGCATGCTCCACCCTTCCTATTGAAACTGTGCCATGCTGCAGAAAATAATTTAGGTTCATTTGGCCAGAGGGAGAGAGAATGGAAGTCATAGAGAGCAGAGAAAGCACGAGTGAAAGCATGACTGTACTGGTTAAGGCACTCATCTGGCAGAGAGAGCCTGAGATTCCCTTCCCAGATTTTCTGTTCTTAAGTATTGTTTCTTAAGTATTTCACATAAATAGTCACTGGATAAAACACAGAAACAGATGTTTTGGATACTGTACTGAGAGGCGCCTAATTTTTCTTGTGCTCTAGTTAGGAAATCTAGACTCAGAACAACAGGTTCTGATCTTCCCTCTAGGAACCCAGTTCCTGTCACTTAGGCTCCACAGGGTTGAACTTCTGGGTAACTAATTCCCATAGTGGATCTGATCTGTAGGCTGCCATCTCAAAGCTCTGTTTCAGAAATGCACTTTTTCCATTACATTTCCTTTTCCAGTGTATTTGGCACTGACATTTTTACGTATTCTTTCTTACAAGTGTTCCATTATTCCTTTGGCTCTTCCAGATAGCTCGAAAATTAAAAGTTTCAAAAATGAAATCAGACTTTATCTTTGACTAGGGTAAACTTTTTGTTTTATATTTGACCTGCTAGAGAATGCAACCATCTTCCCATTACAGAAGCTTGACTATGCCTATATTCAGATAATAAGCTAGATTGCAGTTGGTTTTCTAATCAAAAACATTTGTGTTATACTTTGGTGTTTTATGCATTTCCTCAAGAAGCTGTCTGGATTGGAATAAACATATACCTACCTTCCAGATNCATCCTTTTAATGAGAACTTTTCAATATGATTGGTGTTTGGGGAGTTTAGTTTCTGACCACACGTCTCTATAGTTTTGCAATGCTTACCTTAAACCTGATCAATTCAGCATTCTGAGTGCTAAGAAGGTGTATGTGTGCAGTTCTTCATGACCACAACCGGCTTAGTGATGTGAAGAACATCTGGAAGTGTGCTACGGTGGCAATACATGAGTTGCAGGGCAGTAGTGATGGCCAGAAGTGTTAGACTGATTTTCAAATGTAGTATCTTAAGTAAGAAATGAGGTTGTATTTCTGCAATGGATGAAATAATAATAGTACCAGGAAAAAAAAAATAAAAAAATTAAATGTCTTTAGAATTTGAATTGTGTATCAGTAGGGTTGCAATGTATGCTTAGAGGTCAGCCTCTCTCTGATCTTTAAATACCTTGACAGTCCTGTTTTTAACACAGGAAAAGCAGTGTGGGCCAGTGTTGTGAATTACCAAGGTGTTGAGATTGTTGTGTCACCTGCTCTTTGCTGTGGCTGACAGGTTTATAGACAAGAAGGCTTCTAAGTGGAACTAGTGAATGGAAATAGACAAGACCAAACGTTTCTACATAAAGAGGTGTTCAAAGAGGAATTTAACTACAAAATTGAAACTCTTGGACCTAGTTTTTTCAGCTCTGGGAAAGAGGATTCGGTACACTTCAGAACTACCATGTCCTGATACAGCTGCTTGAATGTGTGCTGCCAGCCCATGGCAGGGTTACTCTTTGCTGGCCAAGATCTGAGGAGTCTTATCCCACTCTTTGCTTGAATCATTCTGACAGCGGTGGCAGACTTCCATCCAGTTGTAGAAACTGTAGCTGGGACTGGTGTTTCAGGGAGCATTTTTGAGGTGGTGAAAAGAGCTACTATCACAGGAAGAATCAGCTACAGAAGAGGTTTCTGTAATACCAGAGCAGCCTCTCTTTTGGACACACCACAGCGTCTCATCTGATCTCTGAACTTGTCAAGACAGAGAGGAAAGAATTTCAGCTCATTGGTTCAGAAATTACACAGATGCCAGTATGTCCTTTTCCAGTCCCTGTTCTGGAAACAGCTCCTCCATCTCCAGTTACATATAAGCACCATAACATGTTTTATTACATTCTCAAGCTCCAGCTTATTTCCCAGGTTCATTTGTACAATTTTCCTGCATGGAACCTAGTTCCAAATGTAGTATTATGCTGGCCTTAGTCCCATTCAGCATTCAGCTTGAGAAGACATTACAGGCATGGGCAGTGGAACAGGACAGGATGGGGGCTTGTTTTGGTTACAAGATCTAGGCAAACATCTGAGAAGTTTTCTGCATATTTGTTGAGTAGAAAGTATGTTTAGGGAAAAGGCGACTCAAACAGATATGATTCCAGAGCTCTGAAATCCTGTTAGAGGGAAGGAAGGAAGGAAAGAAGGAGAGATAAGTTTCCAGGTGCATTTCCACACCTCAGTTACTGCAGATGGATAGTGAAACATTCATTGGAGATTTGAACATGCCTGGGGTTGGGAGTAAATGCTCCAATATTTTTATTTTTCACTGTATGCAGAAATGTAAGAGAACCAATATTTAGAGCTGTACCAGGTAGTCAGAATTTTATGTTACTTCATCCCTAAACATAGAAACAAATCATGATCTGAAAAAAAACAGAGCTGCCCTAAAGGAGGAGACAGTAGCCATTCAGCTGCACAATAGATTAAAACCATAAAAGAGGAGAGAGAAAGACAAACAGTTTAAGAAAATAATATCGTTAACTAGCTTTGAATTTTAGAGAGAGAACAAAATTTGATACTTCAAGATTTGTGAGAAATGTCCTGGGAACATTAAAACCTCAACTGTCTAATTGGTTATTTTGATTTCTCGTCCAACAGCATAGGCGCTCTAAGATTTTCATTGGAAGTGATTAATTTTAACAAGCCTTTCTGGACCCCAAGTTTGCCTTTGTCTTTTATCAAAGGGCTGACCAGAGTTAGCTGTGAAACATAATAAAAACAAATGGGGAAGACAGTCAGGATTTCTCTAGCTTTATATGTAATATAGGGAGTTTCTAGAAGGAGTCTGTATGCAGTGACTGTTGCCCAGACTCCAGCTTTGCCCAAGCAGTTCTTGGCAGGCCTCAAAGAGGATGGTGAAAAAAAAAACAGCTTTGAGCCATCCTTGCATCATCCTGGGGATCACCCTGCCAGCATGTTCCCTAGTGTAAACTGCAACACCATCAGAGCTTCTGTATTTTGCACTGGCTACTACTGGGCTCAAGAAACAAGTCCACGAGAAATAGGCTCGGTTTAGCCATTTCTGAATATATGTCTTTAACAAGGATTTGGGAAAGGGAGAGCCATTGCAATCCCTGCAGTGGCTGCAAACCATCTGAGGCTTTGTTGTATCTGCACTGGCTGATGCACAAGCAGCTGACTGAGCTGCCTCACAGACTCCATTGCATTGATAATGTGGCCAAAAAATCAGCTTTCAGTGTCTGGAGGATCTGTCCCATATGTCTGTGTGTGCATATGCAGATGTATGTGATGTCAGTGAATGTCCCCACTTGCTGCAAAGGTCACTTTGTCTGAGATGAGGTTTTTCACTTGCAGAGAAACCTCAAGAACGTAATGAAGGAAATTAGGTCTGAAATTTGTTTCCTAACATCCATGAAGTGCAGCACCAAGCTAAGGGGGAAGCATGCATTCAAATCCCTCTCTGCCCTCTTGGGTAGGATTCTGTTTGTAGCTCTGCAATTATCAGCAGACATCAGTGTCTGCTACAACTGAATATTTTTGGTATCTAATTGGCACTTAGATACCAATGTGCTAGCAGCTTTAGAAATAGCTAAAGCAGATAAATATTGCTTCTTTTCCTGTGTGTACGTCTGTATCATCTGTGAGAAGCTGTGTATTAATGTGGAAAATTCCCTGTTGATTTTAATGGTATGCATCTCCCTGCAGAAAATTTGGTTCACTCAAAGATGCAGTAACCTATAGAAGGGATCTTTTTTTTCTTTGTGCTGTGAACATCTAGATCAAATTCATGAAGTATTATTTGTGCAGAAACTGTGAATGCTCCCTGCTTGCAAATGAAGTCAAACCCTTGTTAATGTTTACAGTAAAACAGCTGTTCTCAGCATTTTTCCTTGAGTCTCAGCTACTTTACCTCTACCAGACTCAGCCTTACATCATAGCAGCTGCAATAATAAGAGGCTGAAAGAGGTCAGAAGGAGCCGGTCCTGCTAAACCACACCTTTGTTTAAAAGATATTTTGGATTGTAAAATGTCTCAACTGCTACATTTTTCAGCCTGACTGGACATCATGCATGGGCTAGGTCTTCAAAGACCTAGCTCACCAAAAGCATGTAGGCTCTGCCAGCACAGAGTAAAGCAGAACACAGGCTCTTTATACATTTTCCCAGGAAACTTTCTATAGATCCAGACTGGGAAATGTTCCAAGGCTTCACAGAACTAAAGATAACAGTAATAAAAAAATGGACTAGAGCACACTGACTTTTAAAAGAAATAGCTGAGCCTATTATATTTGCATGGTAAAGCCTTGGTTGTTTGTGCAGTAAGACTTTGCTAATTTACACAAATAAATGTAAGATCACTGCAGATTAATGAATTTTAGCAATTAGTAAGTATGTAAACAAACAACATTCTAAGAATAGGGAAAAAAGCACTTCAGTTACTTTCAATATTAAAACTTCTTTGTAAATATTTATGATCACTCAATAAATGCTTCTGGATATATTTTGTAAGATAATAAGGTGTTAGAAGAATATAGAATAGAGCATTCCCCCACTCAGTCTTCAGAAGAGAGAGGCCATCATTTTTTCTGTGAGGTATGAAGCACAGGGGTTATTGAGCTTCTGCAATGCCTAAATTGTAGAAATATATTAATAAAATGCAGTTTAAAATGAATTAAAGAACATTTTAGCATTAGATGTCCTACACATGTTTTCTGAAACCCTTTCTTCTGAGTAGCAGTGGGAGATAGGTGGGTTTTAGCACATAGGAGAAAATGAGGGGGTTTGCTGATTTGCTACACTACATAGGAACTGGATAAATTTGTTTTACTGAACTGTTTTATTTTACTGAAAATGGAAATTTAAAAATCGAAGTAAGAAAAAAGTAAGATTTGTACTGTTGAAAAGTTTTCAAACAGATTCACGGTTCCTTTATGCACAAGGAGTTATTTTAGCAGCATTTTCACAGTTAAAGTCAAGTGTGAACATGCAGTCACATGCCAAATACTACATGTGACACCTTTTAAATTAATAGTGACTAAGGAACAGAAACCTCTTCTGGTCTTGCAGTTCGCAGGGTGATGTCACAGAGTGTCAGACGATGTCACAGATGTCTTAGATTATGGGAATAGGTTAGAGCAGAGAGGTTGTTACAGCTGGAATGCTCAGAGAGTTCAGCAGATTCCACAGTGTGATGACATCAAAAGGACTTAGTAAGAAATCCCAAATGTGTTTTCCAGCATAAGAAAGAGAAAGAAAAAAGCAGCAGAGGCCGGACAGCAGAATTTGTAGATTCTATTCATACTGGAACTTTTAATTGTACAGATCTTTTTAAGCCAGTAGGATTGCAGATTCCATTGATACATTGGAAAAACAGTGTGCAGTGGAAATTATTTGGTCTAAATTGTAATAAATTGGACTATGACTTCAGTTATGACTCTTTAACAGTGGTGAATTATTTGCCTTGAAATAATTCTTTGAGGTCCTAATGACGTCAGGGTATTGTGAGGCACTGACCAGCATAGCAAAATACATTCCCTTTCTTGAAGAGTGCAGAACCTAAATGTACAAGAAATAGACAAAGGAAATAATATAAGATGTAATAGTCAAACAAATGATTTAAAGTAAGCATAGGGTACATATGGTACCTTAGTGCTTTTATCACAAAAGCTATGTAGAGTCTGGGAGAAGAGCCACTGCCCCCAGAACAGCATGTTTATGTACTTTCATGCATATATAGTATGTGTACATCTATAATATGTATGCATATATTTCATTTACATAAGCTAACATTGAGTGTTTTTAGAAGATGCACACACCAATGACATAAACCTTTTATAACTACAGACCCAAGCTAAGTATTACTTAGCAGTGTGCATTTTTCTTTAGATTTCACTGGTGCATTCAAAGAATGATCAGTTTGTTCTGGCATAAGCTATCACTTGAACCCCTGAATAAAAATATTGATTCTACTCTGTCATATAGAGAGTATATTCTAACTCTCTCACTCTAGGTACAAATGTGTCTGTCACATTTGAAAAGGCAACAGTTAAATACATGTTTCTGCTGTCAGAAATGCAGCAGTTAAACCCTAAATAATATCTATAGGATTAAGATCCAAGTACTTTACAATAAATCTATATGCAGTTATCTTTCCACATTTCCTCTCTATCCCCTGTCATAGACTATAAAAGATAATGTAAGAAGTGCTTTAGTATGTATGCTTATCTCATTATCTCCATTTTCAGGTAAGTGGAGCAAACAGTTTCACCTCAGTAGATTTGGAGCAAAATAATATGCATTCTTTTATGCTAGAGGAATGAAAAAAGCAGAATTGAGCCCAGAACAGGGGCACAGGGCAGAAGGGTTTTTTTAAAAGAGTTTTCTGAATAATCAGGAAATCCAATGAGACAAACAGAATGTGTGAAGAGTGAGCCAGAATTATCAAATTACCATGACAACCGTAGGCAAGAACCCAGAGAGAATCAGGTAGAGAAATTACAGTAGAATTACAGTTAACTTCACATTTATTTATTAATTAAAAAAAAAAAAATCTCAAGCAGTCAGGAAGAAATATTTCCTTTGGCCTAGCTTCGTATGGTGCAGAGGCTTAGAAAATGCAGCCTTGTTCCCTGGTTTGAAATTGCCTTGCAAATGTATACAAGTAGCTTTTATCTAGATATGCATATGCAGATTGTTTTAACCATTAAGATTTGATGTCAGATACAAGCCTCAAAATCACAGATGCCTTAATTTGTTTGAGAACAGAAACTTATAGGGACATAATTTAGGAAAGATAAAAGGGGGGAGGGGGTACACACATGGACACTGTGCACTCCTGTGTTATTTCTAAAACACTCTCCCTTGTATGCTAAATGACCACTTTCTTCATTCAAACCTTTGCTTAACACAATTACCACCAAAAACACATTTTAAACATATTAAAAAAAAAAATCAGTGAAACCCAAATGAAGGGAAACTAAAATAAGTAGGAGTGGTGGTACTTATTTTTAAATGTCACAGCTTAACCAGCAAGTGGTTAACCAGATTATCTGTTGAATTTGGGTTACAATTCCATTTGTTCAGTTTTGACGTGGCATTTTATGTAATGCTATTTACATATATTGGAAAGATACAAATATACAGTTCTGAAAGGCAGAGATCCATGTTTAGAGAAGCAAGGAGAGGGATTTGTTCACATGGGGAGTATATTTTTTTCCTTCTTTGAACAAAGCCCTCAAACAGCTAATTCTCCAGAATATAAACAACATTCCCCCAATGCTTTATCCTGCCTGTTCTATGCCACTATCTGATTGCTACATTTTGTATGTGCTCTGTAAACACAGATATGTGCCCATATTGATCTTTTTTAATGCTGCCCTGAAGTTTGCTGCGTGGTCAGGGAAGGGAGTGATGCACTCCATTGTTCCCTGCTATGATGTCATGCTCAGACTTCGCCTTGGTTAAACAGAATTCAGTTTACTGAACTGCAACAAAACGTCTTTAGAGAACACAAATGTATACTGTAGCAGAGATGGAAATAAATTATATGTTAAAAAAAAAATAGGGAAAAGGGTATAAATTCTGTTTAGAATATTTGTCATCTATATTTCAATGCTTTTTCAGAAGTAGATGTACACATTCATTTATATACACACTCAAACTGTGCATTGCTCAAAGGTGGGTTTAATTTAATCTTGGAAACTAGGACGTGTCCGATTTGCTCTCAGGACTTGCATTGTCACTAAGATCTATCTTAAACATGCAGTTTTATATCACATTGGTATTCTGTTTACTCATATTAGCCACACACAGAGTCCACGTAATGGCTCTAATCCTGCTAGCTGTCCAGTGATGTTAATGACAGCTAAAGGCATACTGGTAAATTAATTAATTTCCACCAGCATCTGAAAACTGTACATGGGGATAGACAGAGTAAGAAAAGGGGAAGGCTTTTAATTATCTTGTGGGACCCTGAACTGGAAGAGAAAGCTGAAGAGACTGAGCAGGGACAAGGAGGTCTTTCCTCCTCCTCCCTCTCCCTCCCTCCTGNAAAAAAAAAAAAAAAAAAAAGAAAAAAAAAATCGCTGGGGCCAGTCCTTCCCAAATAGGGACAGTTGGCAGGTACGTTTTAATCTTGTACCCAGCACTTTGGAGGAGCCACGCACAGGGGCTCACCCTGTGCTTTCAAACCAGCGCTTCCTGTCCTTCAAGAGTTAACCTTCTCTAGAACATTTATTTCACCATCTCAGAGAGGGGGGGAGGAAAGAAAAAAAAAACACAACAACCCTGCAGAGCTGAGAGGCTGCAGATCACAAGGCCATTCTGATAGCCTCCTGTCCCCATGGCAACAGCAACGGCATTTATCAGTTCCTTATGAGAGCAGGCACAGCAAATCTGCATTGCACATGGCAGCCTTCCAGCCTTTCAAATGAAAGAGCACTTTGAACTGCTGCCAAGTGTGGAAGGAGCAGAGCTGTCAGGACTGCTTAATGCTGGCAGTCTGTACTTGGGAGCCTTTCAGTTCCCAGAATCCTTCAGCCATGGCAGCCTGCCAGGTACTTAGCGGAAGCTAAAAACTAACCCCCAGACCATTCACTGCAGTGCACTCAAAATTTTCCACATGTACCATGTCACAAGTGTGGAGTGTACAATGAAAGCAAACGCCTTCTGCTTGGGATTCTGGCTTTATTAATAATCTAGGAAAAAGCAATCGGAGATTAGCTGGCAGTACAGCACAGCCACTGTTTATAACTCTGGCTGTGTGTGTCAAATGTGTATTTCATCCCTCAAAATAGAACCAGCTCCAACAACAGGGGCTGTGCAGCCCCAAATCTATATGTAGTATCTGAGTGTGGGGAGATCAGTGTTAGCAGAAGGGAGAGTGTGGTTATTTACAGTGGAATATTTTTTAGGAATCATCATCAAATGCATAGCACAAAGATGTGGAATAGAAAAAGACCACGTTGCCAGCTGGTAAATATTTTCTGCCTTTACCCTCCTCTGCATTCTGCTGACATTGTGAGAATCTCGGAAACTGTGATGAATGTAGCAGAGATCCATGGCTCTTGGTGGGTTTCTTTCAATGGAGAGTTTTCATGTGAACTTTTTATTGTTTTGCACTACCCAGAGTACAAGGGCTTCTATTGGCAGAGGAAACAAATTGGCACAGTTCTGCTTTTTTTTTTTTTTTTTTTTTTTTTTTTTTTTTTC